>VMDR010001243.1:0-138197 GCA_007922815.1 Macrotus californicus
TGCCTTTATGTCAATTTGAACATTTTTTTAAAATCATACTTTGATTTACCTATAGTGGTTTGGAGTATATCTCTTTGTGTAGCTTTTTAAAGTAGTTGCTCTAAGGATTACATTATATGTACATACTGATTACAAGCTACTAGTATCATTATTTTACCAGTTCATGTGAAATATAGACACTTTTGTGGACACTTAAACAATGTACTTCCTGCTGCTATTGGGTGGAGTTTCCTATAAATGTCAATTAGATCCTGCTAGCTGATGGTGTCCAGTTCTTCTATATTGTTATGAAATACACTGTGTCCTTTCTAGTTTACTATATAATTGTCTGAAATATTTCTGTACTATATGGTTGGAATAGAGCAATTATTTATAAAAATTTTCTGTCTTACTAGGCTCCCTCTTTCTTATTTGGGGGCCAGATAGAGTATGTTTTTCTTGGGGCTTTTTTTGTGTGTCTATACCCATTGGTATTTCCAGCTTTTCAGCTTCCTTATTGCCAAGTCTGGAATATAGGAGGCAAAGAAATAATTCAGATAACTTACCAGAGTATACTTCATTGGGCCCCAAGGTCTACAGTTAATTTCCCCTTTCTCTCCATCTTTCAGGGTCTTCTTGTTTTTTTTAAAAAAAAATCTATAATTTCCAGAGTTTTTAGTTACACTTAATGGATAAAACAGGGACAAGTATGTCTACCCCATCTTCCTGAAAGTGGAAGTCCCTATGACAGTGTTTTTAAAATTAGAAAATCTCATATAAAAACAAATCTGTTACTGTTCTGGAAAAATTGGAACATATGGCAACACTGGGTTTGCATTATGCATTCCAGCAATATTCTCTAGCTGAGCAAGATCGGACCTGTTTAGGTGGGATATGCCATAATTGGAGCCATGACGCTTCATGGCTGTACAGTCAACTCGCATCGCTAATTTATGTTATCCTTAGCTTCAGTAAGAATTTGACTTTGCTACTGCCAAGGATGTCTCCCTGGCTAAGCATGGCCATTTTCCTCCTGCCACTGTAACTCTCTGTCTCTTCAGTCTTTCAATTCTGTATCACAAAATTCCAAAGGATTGATTTAGCAGAGATGATATTATCTTTAGAAGAACAGGCGTGTGAGAATAAGTATGCACAGACACATATGTGTGTGTCGAGGAGGAAGGGAGAAATCCAACAGGAGGAAAGCAGAATTTGCCACAGAACTTGAACCATGTAGATTTAGCTTTCCATCATGGGAAGGCGGAAAAGCTGTGCTCATGTATCCATTAGTAACCTCCCGTCACATCACCCCCACCTCAGAGTCTTCCTAATTGCTATTTCCCAACCTGGAAGGGTCTTCCACACATATGTGGCATTGAACTCAGGTCTCAGGTCAAATGCCCCTTAGATCTTTCCTTTCTGTCTAAAATCCCTATCTATCTAAAATAGTCCTTTGCTATCGCCAACATTTTCTATCCTTTACTGTAATTTTCTTTACAGCACCTAACATTACCTAAAAATACATTACATATTTATCTGTTTACTTGTTTTTGCCCAAACCTTTGCAAATGAAGGCTTTGTCTGTCTTATTCATCATTGTATCCCCACTTCCTGGCACATAATAGGAGCTTAATAGTCATATAATGAATAAATGCATCATGTTGTGAAACATCTTAATAAGAACGTTAACAAAGAAAATGTGCAGCATAGGATGGTGAAGCATTTATAGCCATAAAAATGCTGAACAACTGAGCAATCTGAGATAGAAGACATTTAAAGGTGGGATGATCACTTTTCTAACTACTTAAGGTTTTTGTTTTTAATTGGAAGAGGGAGTAGATAAATATTCCCCATGTCATTCCAAACGATGCCCCTATAGTCGACTTGCAAAGAGACAAATTAGCTCCCACTAAAAAGAATTTTCTAGTAACTAGAGATTCTTCAGCAGTGACATAGTGACTTCCCAGTCACCGGAGCTGGTTAAGCTGGACTAAATAACCATTTTAAGGGCCAGTTGTAAAAGGAATCCTAACTGTGAAGGAATTTTGAATGCGTACCTTCCAAAGTCCCTTCCAACCCCACAATTTTAACACATTTTATTGCAGACAGAGCTGGGCTTTCACTTCTCACAACTCCAGGAACCACCATACACAGAATCACTGAGGTAGAGGCTTAGTTTAAGGTGGTTAATTACAGGGAGTTTAGGAAACCATAAGCCCATCAAAAAGGTTCAAGACCCTGCTGGAATGAAATGTGAAAATACTTGATTTTTTACTTAAGTGTGTTACAATTGCAACTCAAGGACAGCTTTATTTCTTTAGAAACCAGGATGAGAAATATTTTATAATTATTTTAAAAATAAAGATATTTTCCCAATATGGCTTTGAATGTTAAATTAGTGTGTTTAAGGCTCTTTCCTCCAGATACTGTGACTTTGATTTGGGCAACTACTAATTGGTGGTGGCTGTGATTATAGAATGTATCTCAAATAAGCATCTTACTGGCTACAGCATATTTTTATAGAAATTATGTTTTAGTCAACATGAATTTTAAAAGCATTACAATAATTATGAACTGTGTCACATGACATATGTTAAAGAACAACATAGACAAAGTTTAGAGAACTAAAAACTCCTGGTCATAATTTGGTATGCTCTCAATAACCCTGACTTTTAACAACCACTGATTTATGAGGCTTTCCAATTTTAAGTAATAAACAACCAAACTCATACCAAAGAGTTCCTTGGAGGCAAAGCCCCCTTGGGCACATAAACTTACTTCTGGCTCAACCTATAGCACTTCAGCAGTTGTTTCTGTAGCCTGATGTGTGACCAAGGAATCCAAGGTATTGATACCTAACACTTACAGTATTATTTCATAATTCTAATGCCCACTGTCCCTAAACATGATTCAGTGTGTGGGAAGCCTGAGGACCCATCGGAGATCAATTTTTACCACCCCATTTTCATGCTTACATGCATTTCAAACTGTCCAATATCTAATTCTCAAACAAACCATAAAAGTTCAACAACTCGACAACCCTGTTCCTAATACTGAATAAAAGTAGGCATACATTCAAAGCAAACATTTTAAAAAGGAATATTGGAAATATTATTCTGGTAGGTCAAGTGAGCCGTGTCCTTCAGATCCAGCTAAAAGCCTATAACATCCAGGTCCTTTTCCTCCCACACTGATGATACAGTAACAGTGGGTGAAGAGTTCTCCCATCTTCCTTCTCAATCCCATTTCCGTGGTTCTGCCAGGCATTCAGGAGGGCTCCATGTCATATGTGGGTGGCATCAGTTACCCTCTTTCTTCCTCCCACCTCCACCCACACATACCCTTCCTTTGCTGTTGGATCACCACACGGAGCAAAGAATGGGCACTTTTTTTTTTTAATCTCTGTTCCATCCAGGAGATGCACAATACACATGCTGTCTCTATGAACAGCTGTAATTCACAAGCATCACAGAAAAGATACACAGCCATATGGCTTTGCCCCTGGTTTACAGATTTCCGGTGAGTGTTTATATATTTAAAACACAGCTGTTTTGCATTAAGCTATCTCTATGCAGGTGAAATATCTGCTCATCAGAGGAAAAAGAGGATATTAAGGACCAAAAAAGGCCATTTCCTTGGGCTGCTGCTGTAGAGTATGTGACACCTGCTTCACGGCTCACTGCCTGAGGTTGCTGCACCCTCCACACCTCAGCCCTCCTGCTCCCAACCTACTGACCTCAG
Organism: Macrotus californicus; assembly: GCA_007922815.1. NCBI lineage: Eukaryota > Metazoa > Chordata > Mammalia > Chiroptera > Phyllostomidae > Macrotus > Macrotus californicus. Next base: position 3,721 of record VMDR010001243.1, read on the forward strand.
ACAAACACATGTCTCCAATGTGAAAGGTTCCCTTTTCCTTTGGACTTGGCATCCCTGACCTCTGATGCTTAATACACTCAAGATATTTCAAATGTTAGAGTTCATGGTTTAAACAGGACAAGGTCTGGGTCTTGAGACTGCATGCCAGTTTAGACACTTCTTTTGCAGGAAGTCCAGAGCCATGGTGATGAATATTTGATAGAAACTTTGGTGCGTTAACCCAGAATTAATTCACTGTTTTACCAAAGCTTCCTGCTCTAATCAGTACAACTGGCCTCTTCTAATGTCTTCTGCATTAGGATACACTGCCATTTATTTTTTATAACACTTGTATTTCACCTCATTTCATTCAAGAGGATGGGGATCAGAACTGTACACTGGGGAAAAAAGCAGTTCAAAACAAATACATGTGTGAGTAGCTGTGCACAATGTTGTCAACATACCTTATATCCTTAATTTTTAGATGCGCTCAAAGAACTCAATTCAAATAGAGTGCACAGCACCAATTTCTTGCAAGCGGTAAAACCGGAAACCAAATCCAGGATGGATTCCGTAGAAATTAGGCTTTCTCTTATATTGTTGTGCAGTTCTGTAGGGTATAGCTGTGTCGCCGTGAGTAGGTCACAGTACTGACTGAGACAAGCTCTGCAGCCAGAATGCCTAGTCATCACTTCCCGTGACATTAGTCACTCACTGTGTCTCCATTTCCTGTAAAATGGAGGATAAACACTAGTGCCTACTCTATCTTCCATGGTGCCTACTCTATCTTCCAAATGTGTTAACATAATGACAGCTTAGAACAATACCTGATGCATACTAAGCACTGTGAAAGTGTTAGTCATTTGTGTAAATCTGGCTTCCCAGATGGAGCATAAACTCTTTGAGAATCAAGACAGTTTACTTTTTGTATTCATATTACTATCAAAAGTGAATAGTCAATAGTTTGCTGGATTAATTCTTTTATTGACTGGTGCCCTTTCCTTTCTTTACAACACAGTGTAGAAGGAGCTCCCTCCTTCAAGACCTTTATATTTAGGCTTGTGAGCACTGTTTCCAAAATTTACAGTTAAGTCCAATCTTAGACAACTATGAATAATTGTGGTAGACCAGTGATTCTTGCCATTATTTTCCTCTTCGTGGATGTAGATTCTAGCCTTTGAATTTGGTGTGGCAATTGATGTTGCTCAAACTATGAAGATGGTGTAAAGATTTATTCATTTCCTAACAATTTGTTCATTTCCTAATAATTCCTCATTTATTAATTCATTCACTACACATTTTTAAAAAATTAGGGTTATCATAGGTGCCGAAGGAAGTAGAGGTGAGTAAAGAAAGATAAGTAAAGCGAGTATAACGCAGTAAGTGCTAAGTGAAAGTTGTAAGAACCACTTAATTATTTTCAGGGAAAGCATCCCAAGAAGGTAACGTTGGAGAACATCTTGAAGGATGAGAAAGCAGCTACAAAAGAGAGGAGGAAAGGAAGAGGGAACATTATGTGCAGTACACAAAAAAAGTGTACTAGTAAAATCAGGAAGGTCTCTGTGGCTGGAACCTGAGCTACATTGGGTGGGCGTCAACAGTTGATACAGGAAAACTAAGTTTAAAGTCCAGATCACTATGACGGAATGATTGGAGAAAGGAGACATTGGAGACAAGGAAACTGGTCAGAACCAGAAGAGATGGGCAGGATAACTGCAAGATCTCAGCATCCATGTTGTGGATGAAGAGGTATGAGTACCTGCAACAGATCCTCAGAAAGTAGCATGGGCTGAACTGGTGACACATGAGTGGTGAGAGGAGGAAAAGATGACCCCAAATACCCTAATCTGCTTTTTTTAGAGATATGTTTAACATGAGCAGACTAACAGAGTGAACTATTTTTTTTTTTTTAACTAGGCTAATGATTACATAGAACCCCTCTCCAATTAGGGCTTAACAATTGCTAATTGGAATTATTGAGCCTCATCCTTTTAATGGTGTCTCTGGCTTTTGCTTTTACATCTTTTTTCTTTGAACTAATCCTATAACATCATCAATTACACTTAACTAAACCCTACAGCAAAGCAAGGCCATCCTCTCTACCAGAAGTTATGCTAGCTTATAAACGTTGACTGGAGACAGACACACACACACACACACACACACACACACACACACACACACACACACACACACACACACACACACATATCTTGGCTCCCCAAACACACACATCTCTGTTTTAGAGTCTGAGTCAAAGCATTGACAATATATACCTGTTAAAATGCAAATGACTCACCTTAGCTGTTAATACACTAATTAACTTCAAGTATCAGAAAAGCAGAGCACAGGCTAGGAGGACAGAATTTGAAGGAGCACACAGCATGGGTTTATTAAGATGATTAGAACCACCCAAAAATGCCCAAGGCAGCAAACTCAACAAAGGCCAGATAAGGGATGAGATGAGGGAAGCTGTAAGATAGGAATGGCAATGGAACACCAGGCACTGAGAAGCAGGGAACAAAACTCCAGAGTGGGAGAGGCCACATATAAAGAATTCTGTCTAGCCTTGCTGGGATTCTAAAGACTGCCTTTTCACATATAAAATTATCATTTTCCTTCACATAAACCTTTACCAACAAAGCATCTGGTAGTTCTACTACTTAACAGCTGTGTGATGTCTGACACATGATTTAACCTCTCTGAGGCTCAGTTTCCTTATCAATAAAGTATGGTTGAAGAGGGAAATTTATCACTTCTATTTCACAGGTAGGCAAATTAAGATGGTCAGAAGATGACGTGATTTACTGAGGGGACCCAGAACCTGCAGAACCAGGCTGGAGCTGGGCTTCTCTGACTCCCAATTCAGTGAGTGTTTCCTACAGTGCTGGTCTGACCTGGGAGACCAGGATGTAACCCCAGGTCATGAGTAATTTGTAGAACACAGACAAATTGTTTCACTCTGTTACCCTGCCCAGTTTTTAGCTCAACTATCAGGACTAGAAGTTGAGAGTAACCTCTCATGAACATATCAGAAGTCTCAGAAATCTATTCTTAGGGTCTTGGAAACTCATAGCAATTTGATGTTGTCGAAATTCATAGCAAATGGTCACACCCACAGCATTTTTACATCTCTAACTTTTTCATCCCGTTTGAGGAAGCCCGTGAACTCATTGAAACAAAGACCCACAGGGCATCGGCTTTCAACTTCAGACACCTCTGGTCGCAAACTGGGGCTGGGCTTGCAGGATTCCCACGGGCTGCATCCTGGTAATTGGTGTTGTTTCCTATGTTGTTCTGTGAGTGCTCTCGAATTTTTCCCCGGGTTAAACACGTTTCACTTTGCATACACAATTATAAAATCCTCAAGCAATCTTAATCGGATAAAGGATAAGGAAGGCCAATCTAATTTAGTGAAAGGACTGAATAATGGTTTTTAAACAGTCATTTTCTGACTTCCCCATAGCTAAAACTGCCAAAGTGCTAGTAAAATTTTTGGAGTACTAGCCTCAAGAAATAGATAGAGAGGCTTGTAGTTAGAATATTGATTGTTTGTAAGCAATAGGTACTTACAAGACCTTTTAAAGTCATTCCCTAGACTTTTGTTGAAAACCTACTTAATGGTAGGAATAGGGGAAATATTTGTCTTTAGTGTTAGAATAAGTACCCATCTTTCCACCCAGCTTTGTTTACAGTTTCAATTTGCATTATCTAGTGCTTGGAAAAAAGCCTTTGAGACACAAAAGTAAACTTGGGCTCAGACAGGGAAAATCCAAATGAAATCAGGATCAGATTCAGAAAAATGTCAAGGAGCTCCAAATGTACATTTGCCAGCTTATTCCCTTTTTATTCAAAAAAAAAAAAAAAAAAAACTCCTTCCCTAACTCAGGTTTGGGTTCACCTTCCCTAAGGCAGCTGTGGTTTCAAATGAACAATTCCTCTACCCTTTGGTCTCTGTTTCTCTTAAGAGAGAATGGTACATATATGAAAGGACCTGACACACAGGGTCAGCAAAAAGCAGTTGATGCTGAGATAAATTGTCGATTGTAGACTGAGAATTATAAGCATACATTTGGTATCACTGGAGGATGAGAGGCAGGTAACTACTAGAACATCTTAAGTATTGGGTCTCTTCATTCTTCAAAGGACGGAGATTGATGTATTGATAGATTTTACTTAACCCATGGAGGTTAGTAATTTCTGAGACCCAAGGTAGGTCTTAGATTGCCATGGATGAAGCAAGAGAAGGTCAGGAAACCACCTCTGTCTTTTGAGAGATGCATGTTGTTATAAGTACAACTTGTTCCATCAACTGTCCGGAGGTACAGGGCAGCAGTAAAAAGAAAAATGCTGGTTAGCATTCAGAGAACAGAAGTTTCCAGCATATTTCAAATAAAGGAGATGAAATTGTACAGTTAGAGGGCATTGGGAATGATAACCGCAGTGGCAAAGGGCCCACTGTGGTGAAGAGCTGTCCCCTCCTGCTACAGAGAACCTCTTCTCTGAAGGACTGGGGGAGGGGCAAGGGACAACACTGACTGTGGACCCTGAATCACTGGTGCCAAGCTGAGGATCTCACTCTGCATCTCTTTCTAAGCTTGAGCCCACATGGCAAAAAGACAGAAAGGAAATACAGCAACATGATAAAAGTGGTATGTATGAATAGAAGGGTTATGGGTGATTACCCATGATCTTTGCCATAGTTTCAATATTTTCAACAACAGGCAGGCATTAATTTTAAACACACAGTTTTTTGTTAAATGTGCATTTTAATTTAAATAAAACATTAAATATTAGGTACAAGAATGAGTTTATAAGCAGCTGTCTGACAAAAGGAGAAAGTTCTCTCAGCCCTAACTTATTCTGGCAAATCATTAACCCAGGTAACCTGCATGGGCAACAACACTGTCCTTCCTAATAATTGTTCTTTGTTATTTTTATCGGTGATATTAACACAGCCACCATTTATTAAGAGGTTACTCTGTGTTAGGGCGCGACACCAAGCACTTTATGTTTATTCTCTTATTTAATGATCAGAACATCCTTACATGCTAGGCATTACCATCACCCCCACTTAGGAGGAGACTGAGGCTTGATGGGTTACGTAACTTGCTAAGGAACACAAGGCAAGTAGATGATCATCAAGACCAGGATATGAACCCAGATCTGTCTGAGTCCGTGGTTCCAGGCCACGTGGGAAAAATCAAAATAATTTTCTCAGACATCATCTGTCCTCCCTCTCCACACTGCAATGCTTCTGCGTGCACTTGAGCCTCTCTTGTTGAGGTCACCCTCCCAAGTGCCAGCTTCTCAGCAGAAGAAACTTGTGTTCACTGCCATGTCCCCAGAGCTCAAAACAGTGCCTGGTACATAACAGACACTCCTCAATAAACATTTGTGGGATTGATGAAGAAACTCTAATACATCAAATTCCAACCACAATATTTTCTCTTTGCAGTTGACCAGCTCCTACAAGCAAAGTAGTCTCCATACTTTTAAAATCAAGATTACCACAGTTCTACTGGCTAGGAGTTCTACTGTTCTCCCAACAGTTTTCCTTTACATACTGCATTCATACCTAGACAGCATTTCCCAGCCTCCCCTGTAGTTGGCAGTGGCTTACAGCTGAGTTCTAGCCAGGGGAATATGGTGGAAGTAATGTTTCCACTTCTAAACATGACCTGTAGAAGGCCCTGGCTGGTATGGCTCAGTGGATTGAGCACCAGCCTGTGACCCAAAGGGTCACAGGTTTGATACCCAGTCAGGGCACATGCCTGCATTGCAGGCCAGGTGCCCAGTGGGGGGGGTGCAAGAGGCAACCACACATTGATGTTTCTCTCCCTTTCTTTCTCCCTCCTTTCCCCTCTCTAAAATAAATAAATAAATAAAATCTTAAAAAAAAAAATAAACATGACCTGTAGAACCCTAATCTGCCATACTCATATAATCTGCCATACTCATATTCTCTTTCTTTCATTTGCCAGCTGGATGCATGACAGACAGTAGATAAAAGAAGCCAGGGTCTCTGAATATATGCATGGAGTAGAACCTTGCTATACTCAGCTGACCTACACTGGGCCTAGACATAAGCAAGAAATAAACCTTTATTTTATGAAGCCAGTAGATCTTGGAGTCATGTTATATAACCATATTGGTTAAAATTGTTTGAGCAAGCAGCAGCATACATAAACTATGCATGTATATGTAATATGTGTATATATGCATACAAAATTGATGAATTATGTACAAGATCGACAACATTATACAAATTATAAAACATACATCAAAATATAAAATTTGAAAAAAATGAGATACAGATGAAATAAAAATATTTTCAAATTTCTTGCTAATCATTATGGTTCCATGGTATTACTAGGCAACATTTCAAGGAGGCACACTGGGGCTTCGGGAAAGGTTTGTCATTAACAATGACGGGAACAAATCTACATTTCAAAGGGTCTTCCTGATGATTTTTTTAGTGGCTGACTTGGTGTCAGTCCTGTTTTTAAATCATTACATGGCTGACAAAGAGCTCAAATTAGAAGTAGAGGTGAAAAGGCTGCTATTTTATTGTTGCTAACTTATAATATTGGTATTATTTTCAATCCAAGGTCTCCTTAAGAGTCTGTATAAGCCACTTGTCTATTTTGTGAAGGTTGAATTCATAAAAATTAGATCATGGAATCCATAAATCCACATTACCAGACACAACTAAGATGTGATATGTCCCAGTTCACTGAGGACAAATGAACATATAAAGGTACCAATGTCACACTTCCTTCCCTTCAGGATATGTGCCTACTGTATGATACATGTAGTCATCTCGCATCTGATCATTTCAGGAGGCTAGCATCAAGCCACATATTCAAAATGTTAAAATTTTCCTTTTTCATCATAAAGTAAATTGAAGTTTTAGCACATATGAACCCTGAGATAGGCACATTCTATTTTTGAGGCCACTGTTCTGTCACAGTGTCTTGGACATCCAAATCCTAGTGGTCTCAATTTTTGAAGTCCATGACCTGCCTCCCAACTATGCATTGAGTAAGATGATGGATGCCACTCCACCTAAGTTCTCTCCCACTTTAGTCCCCAACCTTCCCCCAAAGCCAGATTTCTCCTTGTTCATATGGGCTGGAAGCCACGATATCTTTTTCCAGAGATACTGTCAGATATTAGTTAAGCTCACTTTGATTTCCCCTAAGACAAATGATAGTAGACACAAAATCCTATCTTACTGACTCAAGTAAATGCATGTGGTTAAAGCAGGTGACTGGCTGGCAGTGTGATGTGGTGACAAGCTCTGGGGGAGGGGGTGTTATGAGTTATAATATCCAGGTTCCACCTGTCTCCTCAATGTAGTCAGCATGTACCTTTGCATCTCAGTCTCCTTATCTATGGGACAGGAACAGTTATGCATGTCCCACTTCCTAGGGGATATGAAAGGAGTATGAAAATAATAAAGAACTGTGGGTAAAGAGACTCCTTATAGCCCTGCCTGAGGGGGATGCAGGAGGGTTCCACAGAGGGAAACTTGACAGGAATTTGAGAAGGGAGGTTCTCAAAAACAATGGGCCTGTCGTCTGATACTGTCTTCCAGGAAACTTTGAGAGTAGCTTAGGACAACTCAAGACAAGAAAAACCCTAAAACATTTTAGATTTTTATTCCTTCAATCAGCAACCTTAAGAAGATAAGCTTATAGTGGATAATTGTAGGAACAAAGTTTCCTGGGCCCTCAAAAGTGTAGAACACACAGGCGAGAGAACACACCTAGCCAGGAGCTGAATAGTCAGGATGGGGCAGAGCCTCACAGTGGGCTTTGAAGTCAGGGCTGCATTCAAGAGGAGGCTCTGACACTGACTAGCTTTGGGGTAATTTAATCAACCTGGATGTACCTCAGTTTTAGCATAAGTATAAACAATAAGACCTACTTGTGTCATGCTTATGAAGATTTAATGAAACAGCAGCTGTGCATGATATAATCTAGGACTTGGCACATAATAGATTCTCAATAAATAGTTATCTGCTTCACAATCATTATCATTCACTCTTCTTGCCCTTGCTTAGCCTGTCCTTAAAAAGAAATAGATGAGGCATAGCTAACATCTGCCAAGTACTTAAGAGAAAGGCTTGGCAAGCACTTATCAACAGAGGCTAGAGAAGTGCTTCCTGGTGGGTCATGCAGAGTGAATGCTCTTGCCCTGCAAGACCTTGCTGAGAAGTCACAGGTGATGAGCAGTGAAAACCAAGCAACAAACCTTGGCCAGGTTGGAGGCAGGGCAGCAGGTAGGCAGCTGGCAGCCAGTTGCAGGAATAACTTTACTGACTCAAGGACATCCTAACTAAAATGGGTGAAGAACAAAGAGGAAGACAGAAAGCATGGATCATTTGATAAGCGATTCTTACTTCTTTAACTATTTGGTCAAAGTCAGTATAACCTTTCTCAGGCAATAGCTGTGGCCTCAACCCATGCCTGAGCACCCTCGCTCTCCAGAGCTCACATTTTGATAAACTCTGCCCCTTAAAGAAGCAACCAGAAGGCCTCTCAACAGTGCCCCCACTGCCACAATCCCCCATGTGAATATGGCATCTTTTCATCCTTGTAGAGCATCTTGTAAGCTGTTTACCAAGTCCAAAGCCACATGTACAAGTCCAAGAGAGACTTATGAGATTTGACCAACCTTATACCCCACAAAAACAAGACCATCATTCCTGCATTTATTTATTTTTTCACAAGAGCACCAAGAAAGATAGGGTAAGTGGATAATTCAGTACGCCCCCCTCACCAGGACTAGACTACTCAAAATTCTTTCCTTCTTAACAGCAAGCCCTGCTCCTGCATAACGATATGGAACACATCCGTGTTAAGAGCAGGTTGTGTTTTAAGTACTCTCATGGATGCCCTTTGAAAAGATAGAGTAAATTCTTCTTGGTAAAAGGAGAGGCGTTAATTATTTAATTAAAGTAGTTGTTGACTTTTTAAATGCAATAGGCAAATTTTCCATAATGAACAGAATTTTTATAATATATGTATCTCTGGTTCCTGTTGCTGAAAATAAGCTAGCTGAAAATTTAACCCTGGGGGTAGGGGATAGTATTTGAAGGGAGAAATCTATAAGAAGTAATATGCAAATAGAAACTAGAGTTTCTTCCTACAGTTGTGACTTAGCCTTTGAAAAGTACCTTGACTTGATTGCTATTATAATATAAACCCTAATAGCTTCACAAACAAGGGAAGTCATCTCGGGAAGTGGAGGTGAGAGCTATACCAAATCCGTGAAGGATAAAATTTGCAAAATACCTTGGAGATATACAAACTATGCCACTTACTCAAGTACCGAAAAGGTTTGAATTACTCTTGACTTCACAACAGTTAATACAAAGGTCCCAAGACAATAAATCTTGATATTGATTAATCTACACCACATCCCCCTACACTCAATTCAATTTTTAAGTCCTACAGGTTCCCAGAGGTAGAAGGGGCAGATGTGACAAGAGTGATTTACAAAATCAATATAGCACAAGAGATCTAGAGAAATTAACTACAGAAGAGATGACCCATTAAATCATCCAGTCCATCTCCATCTCCCTCTTGGCCCCTTGTAGGCTCTCCTTTTTCAATATATTTGAGCCACTTTATCCAAGTAAGTTGTGGAGGTCAAGAGATATGAGGGCTTAGTCCTTTCCCCAAGAAACTAGTCCCACTCCCAATGCTCCAGGGCTGCATCCCACGTCTTACTCAACATCAATAATTCTCAATTCTGGTAGCACATTGGATTCACCCAGGGAGCTTTTGAAATACACCAATGCCAGGCCTCATGCCCAGAGATTTTTATTTAATTGATCTGGGGTAGGACCTGGACGCTGTTGGTTTGTTTGTTTTTTTTAATACCCAAGTGATTCTAATGTTCAGAAAGGTTGAAAATCAGTTCTTTACAACATTTACAATCTTATTCCTTCTCCAGCTTTTGAATGCTTTCTTGTTGGCCATACTGAAATTAACTCAACACTACCAGACTAGGAGTGAGACCTTGGATGACAATAAATCAGTAAATCCTGGCTGGCTGAGGAGCTGGCTGAGAAGCCCTGCTGTGAGGAATCATTATTGCTGATGGGAGCATGATATATATCTCAGGTGGGCTGCGGGTCCTGAAAACAAAAAAAAAAAAAAAAATGGCTGAGGACTATTTAAACTAAGAGAGAAAAGACAGCTTTCTCAGTCCCAACACCAGGAGCAATTAACCAAAGGGAAAGCTGTGAAAGATATTAACTCATCAGGATTTCCTCTGTTAATCATTTTACCCTTAGCTCTGGGAAGAAATAAAATGTAAATATAAATTTTAAAAAGCATACATACAAGTCTAAAAGCGAACTTGGGTTGAATCCTCACCATACGCATTTCTAGTGCCTTACATGGATTACACCTAAGTCTCCCTGCAACCCTGTGAGGTGAGTGCCAGCGTAAACCCCTGGGAGAGGTGAAGACACTGAGACAGCCAGGAGCACGCAGACAATAAGTGACAGAGTTGTAATTCCAATTTAGTTAGAGTGGCTCCAGGGCCCCTGCTCTGGATCGCTCATCTTAACCACCTTCCAGCACTATGTAATGTAGACATAAAGGAAACACCTGAAATGAGAAACTAAAGGTGCCGCATTAAATCTTAAAAGAGCTAAGACACAATTTCTTCCATAGATATCTAGAAAGCATTGGTTTTAAACATTAGCATGCACAGAAATCACTGGAAGAGATTTTTAGAACAATTGCTAGGCCCCCTTCCCTAGATATTCTGGTTCAGGAGTTTGGGTGGGACCCATGAACTTTAATTTAAAACAAGGTACAAACATCTTTTTTTTTTTTTTTAATCCTTACCTGAGGATATGTTTACTGATTTTAGAGAGAGGAAGGGGGATGTGTAGCGAGAGAGAAAAACATTCATGTAAGAGAGAAATATTGATTGGTTGCCTTCCATTCACAGCTTGACTGAGGATCAAACCCACAGCCTAGGTATGTGCTCTGACCAGAGATGAAACCCACAACCGTTTTGGCGTATGGGAAGATGCTCCAACCAACTAGGTCACCTGGACAGGGCTAGAAACATCTTTGTTACACTATTAAATTTACCAGAGAAGTTCAGGATCATTCCATTTCAATGAGTCAGAGAGAATTAGCAGCCTTGCAAAAAGTCCTTTCAGGAAGCTGGGGTGGCAGACGCTGAGCTATGAAGAGTTAAGACATGGTTCTGAGGTCCTGGGACCAGTGAGCAGCAGCCCCTCTTCCAAAATGCTTCTTGAGGAAGTACTTTGAGGAAAGTTGTTTTTAGGAGACAGGAAAGTGCCAGAAGAAAAAGAGAATTAAAAATTCAAGAAAGACCAGAAGAAAACTGATGATGGAACAAGGTTCTGGAAAAGGCAGAAGGGGTTCACGGCAACTGCAGTGAGTCCTCCTACCAAAGCTCCATTGTGAGAAAGGCCTTCCAAAAAGACAGGCTTACGCCAGGCCTCTTGGCACTATGTCTCCAAGTCCAAGGGTGCACTTCCCAATGACCGCTGGATAGCAAGGTTAATAACTATCTTAGAAACAGGTTTTCAAAGTCCCATGACAAGAAAAAAGGAGCTATAGAGTACAACATGACCACGGCACGTCCCAACCCCCCTGGGGACTAGCACTATGCTTGATTGACATGTTGTTCCTAAGAGGACCATCACTGATACCTATCAAACTTTCTTTTATGTGGGTTGTCACCCTAGTCCCCGGGCTGCAGAACTGGCCACATAATTTATGGGACTCGGCACAAAATGAAAATGTGGAACGCCTTGTACAAAAGACAATTAAGAATTCCAAGATGGCAACAGCAGAGCATTAAACCAAGTATGGGCCCTTCGGCGCATGGGGTCCTGTGTGACTGCACTGTGCCCAACCATAAAGCCAGCCCTGACTAGCTGCACAGTAGCATTGCCTGGGGGAGGGGTGGGCCTTTAAAAATTCCAATGCCCAGGCTGCACCTGAGACTCACTAACACCAGAACTGGGGGTAGAATCACACATCAGAATTTCTTTAAAGCTCCACATTGATTTCAATGTGCAGCCAAGGTTGCAAAGCCACTGCTTGTTTGTCATAGAATCTGACTTAATAGCAGCTTTGAAAATTATTTTCTTTAAATAAGGAATTCTATCTGGAAAAAAATATAATTGTCCCACAAAATGGAATACAGACCTACTTACACACTACTGAACCAGATTTCTCCACCTACCCATTTCTATAAAGTGGCTCAAATTATTACTGCAAAAGACAAGACTGCAGATCTCTTCCTATAATAAATACATGTATTGCCATACAAGCCAAAAATAAAAGGCAACTTGAGCAATGGAGACCATGTTAAATTCCTTTAAGGACTCTGAATCTTCTTGGCTCTACCAGATGATTTCTTCCAGGGTCTGGGCACTGGCCCAGAACTCATCCGCACTTCTGAATAATGCATGATACAAGGTCCTTCTGAGCAACAGTGAGCTTTGGACAGAATGCTCTGTTAAGGCAGGAGATTCTGACCCTCACCAAATCCAAAGCTTGAGATTTATCCCAAGAGACGGGATCAAATGAGGATGATCATCCAAGCAGCAGAGCTGCGCAGCTCTCAGCCAGGTGCATAGTTACCCAAGAGTTCTTAGCAACAAACCCAGCCATCTAAGAAGAGCTCCTTCCCACAGAAATCCGAGGCCCTAAATGGATCAGAGAAGACAATTCCTTCTTAGTGGTTCATTAGACAAGCAGTACGGGCTGAGGCAAATTACAGAAACCACCAAGAGTGGCCCCTCAAGATAACAGCAAGCACTGAGGTCTTTTATTCTGACCCTATGAGCAACAGAGTGACAGGGAATGTTTTTAAAGTAGAGCTCATGGGTTAGCATCCTGGCTCCACCACTTTGTAGCTGTGTGACCGCTCTGTGCCTCAGTTTCCTCACCAGAAAAATGGAGCTAATGAAGTATCATACAACTGCTATGAAGATTAAATATGATAATCCCTGCATGGGGCTATGTGGAGAAGTATAATAAGCATTCAGTAAACATTAGCTTCGCTACCATCATCATTGCCACTACCACCACGGCACTCCATAAAACACACAGGACTCACTTCTTTCCCACTTTGCCCAGACAAAAATGAGTGGCTCCAGGTTCCACAAGCCAGTACAGAAGAGCCAGGATTGGAACCCATGTTTTCCTTCTTACATTCTCAACTTCCTCATTTCACCAAACTTGAGGACTGAGCAGAGACCCTGTCTGTGTCCTCTCTGGTGTGGCACGTGGCACAATCACAATGTGCTCTAAGTGAGGATTAAAGGAGATGATTAGGGAAAGCAGGGATGAGCTGACTTTCACATCATGAGTACTCACTATATGTTAGCTATTGTTATTATTGCCATTGTTATCATACCATTGATGAACTACCAGGAAAACTGCATGTATACTGACTATATCCACCATATTGGAGACTTACTAGAAGAGCAGACTATCTTAAGAAATCTAATCTCCAACCTTTTGTAAAAACAGAATTCTCCCTGGTAATATGACTAAAAGCATCCACTTAAATTATCCCATGCATATGTTGGGAACCTGCTGTATAGGCTATGCTTAAAATAATAGAAGCCATACTTCTGGGCTATCATGAGCAAGGGATAGGACAAAGAAGTAACTTTAGAAAAGAAGTCCAACTTCAAAAATCTCCAGACCCATAGCCAGAGATTAACCAGCACAGAAATGAAGCATTCAAGAAAAAGGGACTGTGATCTTCATGTCTTTTTTAGATCCCTCTCTTTGAGAGAAATTTTATACCACCATGCCAAACCCAACTCACCTTTTATCATTGATATTCATACTAACATAGTGCTAGGCCTTTCCTTGGGTCCCACAGGCAGACATGCTGGGGTTGTAACTCTACCATTTAGAAACAACTTCCTGACCAATCAGAGAGCATTAAGTAACTGGATTTATTTTTCCACCCAAGTAAGTGTCTCTTCCAGAAAGAAACCTGCCCTATGGCACCAATTTCCCTCTTTTGCTGAGTGGTCCAGGGGAAAAAAATAAAAATTTAAAAAACAACAATGAAGCCATGACAATTAAACTGGCACATAATGAAAGCCACAAATACATAATTACCATGTTCCACTTGGTACAATACACTCCATCGTTGCCAAAAACTGCCCACTCTGATAGCAGTTGCCCTTATGTGGGCCCTGGGCTCTGCAGCTGCATCTCAATGAGCCCTAAGTCTGCTGCCTGGAATGGTTGCCCTGGTAACAGGGTTCTGGCTGAGAGGGACATTGATTACCCCTAGGAATGAGTTTCCACTTGGAAGGAGACTGGGTGAATGCAAAAACAGAAAAATTTGGAGAAGGAAGAAGGGTCCAAAGGGGTATGGGAGTCGATAAAGACCTGGGAGGGGTCCCAAGTTTACCTTTCTGAAATAGAGCAAAGTCACATGTAAATTTGGTGCCTTGAGGACTCTTAAGCAAGGCCTAGAGTTGAAGTATCCCATCCATCCCTGACGCAAAAGTTCCTTATCAGAACTAGACCAGTGTCAAGAGGCTTGAACTCTAGGGAGATGGGGGTAGATGGAGGTGGAAGAGGGTGTAGAGGGGATAAATGGTTATGGAAAAAAATAACAAGAGGCTTGAATTCTAGTTCTACCTCTCTTATTAATTCACTGGATGACCCTGGATAAATCACATCTAGGTAAAATCAGGGGAGTTAGGACTAAGTAATTTTTCTAAAGCATAAAAGCTAAGACCATCTGAGAAGGCCAAATCAGCTCAGGACAAAGTGAGAGAATTTCTATGTTGACAACTGTCCCTTCCCTTAGCATTCCTATTGTTAAGTTCTCCTCTCCTGTCTCAAGCATACTCTCCAGGACTAAGTTCAGATTCTACTGCCTGTTTCCAAGGTTGTCGTTAGGAGAAAGGTTACCACCAGATTTGACTGATTTCCATCACAAATGGAACAAATCTCGATGCTATATGGGTATGAAGGTACTCCATTGTTGCCCATCTGAATCACTCACCCCTTCTCACCAATCATGCATTAATGAGTGATGAATGATTAATGATTGATAAATTCGTGGAATGTCAGAGAAGGAGCCAAGGGAAAGCATTCCCAGCAGAGGGAACAGCATTTGTAAAGATTCTGTGGCTAAAGGAAGGGGGTTCATGTGAAGCCTGAAATAAATACCAGTGTAGCCCGAGTCCTGAAAACAAGGGGGAGCATGTTGCAAGATGGGGGTTGGTGGCACTAAAATAAGCACAAGCTGGGTCATACATGCCTTGTGAGTGGCCATGTTTGTGGTCTTGCTTCTACCCTACGAGTTTTGGAGGCTATTAGCAGAGGAGAAAGGTGGAAGTAACATGACAAGATTTTTTTTTTTAAATATTAAAGATGTGAGGAAACCAATTCAGAGGCCATAATCCAGCCAAGAAATGATGGGGCATGATGGATAATTTTCAAAAAGGGAGAAGTGCTCCTACATGAGTGGAGGCCACAGCCCTTCTAACTGCTTCTCCTGATTCAGGTCAGCTCTCCTAGTTTATCTGCTTCACCTCGCTCAGCGTCATCCCCTGGGACTTAAGTGCCGACTCTTAATGTCTCAGTGGGGAATGGACTCTCTCTGCCCCTAGACAGTGCTACCTCTATCCGCTTACTTGGCGCTAGCATCTTCCTCAATCCAAAGCCTCAACCCCTCCAGACAGTTCTAGTCCTGGTGCCCTCAGAAAGCATGGAAGCTTGGTTATTGATTGTTAATTCTTTATCTCAAAACAACCACTTGCAATAAAGAGAGGATGTTCAGCAAACACACATCTTTTAGGTGTGGAAAGACTAAAACACAAAACAAGAAATCCTTCCTTTTCACCACTGGGTGCTACGCGGTAGTTCGAGCTGTGCTAGAAACAGGGAAACCTGGTCTTAGAAAACCCTTCGTGTATTCAAAAGTGCTCCAGCAGCTGACGAACAATTCCTTTAAAAGTTGTCCTGTGAACATTTGAGAATGTATCTGTCTTGACTGAGTTCTAAGCCGACAGCTGGGTGGGGGACAGAAGAGGCCTGTGAGACCTCTGTAGCTCTCAGGGTAGGTGGTTTGCTTGCAATATATTGATTGCGGGACTGGGCAGGAGAGGCTGGGGCAACAATCTCAGTTTCGGATGAAAACATGTAGAGAGAGAAATGTGTCAACCACACATTTTTGGATATTTCTCTTATCAGGAGGCAGAGCCCACGTTCCCTGCCCTTGTCTCTGGGCCCTGTGGCTGTTTTAACCAATAGAACACAAGGACACAGTGGGTATGGCACTGAAACCATTTCTCTTCCAAGCTGCAGAATTCTACAGAGGCTTCCTCTTTTGAAGATACAGATATAATTAAGTTTGATGATTATACTTATAGCAAATGATACTTCCCATTTCAGACAGGTTTTCTCAATTTTCTTTGTGGGTATAAACTATTAGATGGCATCTGCTAAAAGAGAAGAACCTAAAGCTCCAGTGTGAATAGTACCTAACAAGTTAATATCAATCACAAATGAAGCTAGAAGACTTTTCAAATAATACTTTAGGTCAACGGGAATAAAGAGACTATTTTTTTAAGGTCCATTTACAAATGACCTTTTTAGGGAATATAACAGCCAAGTGAAGTTTACCTCCATCCATGGCCCCCTAAGGGACTCAAAATGCTTTTTTTGTATGAGAAACCAGAAGTTCAAGATTGTTGCAGGTTTATTTTATCCCCCTTTGAATTTCAATCTGTGCCTCCCCTGGGGCCCACCTCTGAGGATGTTGGAATTGCCTGTTTCCAGGTACAAACGTCTCCGGAAATGCCACCTCTCCCTTCATCCCACAGCAGAGCCTCCTCCACTCTCTCAAGGCCGCTAGGGGAAAGTGCACACACATGAACCGTTTTGCAGGGCTTTTTCCTCCATATCTTTTTTTTTCTCTCATCTAGGAGAGTAGCAGAGTGGAAAGTGACTTGAGTGGAAATCCAGAGACTGTATTCTCGCACCTTTCCTGCCTTTCCCAGCACTGTAACCTGGCCCAGCCACCCAGCCTCTCACCACCTCACTCTCCTCATCTACAAACACAAAACATGGGATGGATAAAATCATCCGACAGGTCCCTCTAGTCCTAAGGGTCTGGGATTGTACTCTTTTGACAGAGGGTGAGATCTGTCCTCCCTGGCCATGACCTTGTGGAAACTCGCAGCCTGGTCACATCCTCCTTCCAGCAGCCCAAGCATTTCACTCAGGAGCAGCCCAAGCACTTGACTCACTGTGTTAAGAAGAGTCAACTTCACCCTGGCTGGTGTGGCTCAGTGGATTGAATGCTCACCTGCGAACCAAATGGTTACCAGTTCAAGTCCCAATCAGAGCACATGCCTGGGTTGAGGGCCAGGTCCCCAGTAGGGGGCGTGCAAGAGGCAACCATACATTGATTTCTCCCTCACTTCCTCCCTCCCCTCTCTCTAAAAATAAATAAATAAAATCTTCTTTAAAAAAAAAACCAGTCATACCCGACCATATAGAAGTTTTGGTTCTTGCAAACAAGACTGTGTAATTCCATACAGGTTTGAGGAGGCCGAAATTCCTTCTCTCCCTGAGTTCGAGGATGATGATGCCCTGCTGCTGGAGCTTCCCAGAGCAGTGCTGATGACAAGCTCTCCCAGGACCTGCCAACTGTCAGCTGTGTGCTCTCTTACAGTTTAGGTCTGAGATGTCACACAGGCCTGCAATGCTGAGACTTTTTCAGATTATGTCCTCACGCACTCATTCCCTCAGCCAAATGCAAATCTCTCTTTTATCTCCAGACTATTTCTGAGATGGTGGAAAAGCCAGGAATTTGCTTTTCTGGCTCTGATTTCACACAAAGCCTGCTGACAGGGCAGATGATAAACGTCCCCAAGGAGCCCAGCCAGGAGACCAGGTTCCCCCAACAATGGGTCACAGATAGTCTTTGGCTTCACTGGAGCTTTCTAGCATCACTAGGAGGAGGTAACTTATGCTGGAGGCGTAAAGTGATGGATTTTTAAAACACTGTGGTATCTGCTCAGGGATAAGCACCTAGACTGATGGACAGAGGAGAAAGTCCTCAGAGAGACTAGAATCTATGAAGGACCTGTGTATACCATGAGGGAAGCACTTTAAGGCTGTGAGTAAGGGTGGGGTACATATAAATATATTCCTACTGCATCAGAGACCTAATGATCTGAAGCAAAATTTTCAGACTATGAGAAGGGAATAGAAGGTAATGCCTACTAGCTTTATATTGAAATCAGAAAAGATTTTTTAGACAAGGCGTAAAAAATACAACTCAAAAAGAGCCATATTAATATATCTGACAACAGCAATTTTTGAAAACCTCTTTTTGGCAAAATATACCATAAACAAAGTTAAGGAAACAAGAGATAACATGAGAGAAGATATTATTTATACACACACACACACACACACACACATACATATGTATTTTATATCTTATGCACATATGTTCATGCATGTATGTATATGTATATATGGAGAAAGGATTGGTATTCAGAATAAAGAAGTCTAACAAATCAATTTAAAAATTTCAACTCAAAGGAAGATGAACAAAGGGTTTGAACAAGTAACTCCCAGAAAACAAAACCTTCAGACCAATAAACATGGAAACTGACTCAATACCTCTAGTCATCCAAGAAATGCAAAGAAAAATTCCACATTAGTTGCCATACTTTTAAAGGCCCAAAGTTGGGGCTTCCGGCCAAGATGGAGGCATAGGTAGACACACTGTGCCTTCTCGCGCAACCAAAAGAAGGACAACAACAAATTGAAAAACAAAAAACAACCAGAACTGACAAAAAAATCAAACTGTATGGAAGTTCAACAACCAAGGAGTTAAAGAAGAAACACTCACCCAGACCGGTAGGAGGAGCAGAGACGGGCAGCTGGGCAGAGAGGACTCGCAGCAAGGCAGCGGCTGGAGGACCAGACGAGGTGGCAGATTGTGGAGTGGGTGGTCCCACATTCACATGCAGATAAACCAGGAGGAACAACTGGGGAGCAAGACAGACCAGGCAACCCAGGGTCCCAGCACGGGGAAGTAAACCCTCAAACCTCTGACTGAAAACACCTGTGGGGATTGAAGCTGCAGCAGGAGAAACTCCCAGCCTCACAGGAGAGTTTGTTGGAGATACCCACAGGGTCCTAGAATGTACACAAGCTCACCCACCTGAGAATCAGCACCAGAAGGGCCCAATTTGCTTGTGGGTCGTGGGAGAAGTGAGTGAAAACCAGCAGAGAGGGGAGCAAGCGGCACTGTTCCCTCTCAGACCCCTCCCCCACAAACAGCGTCACAACGCAGCAACATGGTTGCCCTGCCCTGGTGAACACCTAAGGCTCCGCCCCTTAATACATAACAGGTGAGCCAAGACCAAAAAAAAAAAAAAAAAAAAAAAAATGGCCCAAATGAAAGAACAGATCAAAGCTCCAGAAAAAAATACGACTAAGCAACAAAGAGATAGCCAATTTATCAGATGCACAGTTCAAAACACTGGTAATCAGGATGCTTACAAAATTGGTTGAATATGGTCACAAATTAGATGAACAAATGAAGCCTAAGCTAAGTGAAATAAAGGAAAATGTACAGGGCACCGACAGTGATGGGAAGGAAACCGGGACTTAAATCAACGGTGTGTACCAGAAGGAAGAAACACTCAACCAGAACACAATGAAGAAACAAGAATTCAAAAAAATGAAGAGAGGCTTAGGAACCTCCAGGACATCTTGAAACATTCCAATATCAGAGTCGTAGAGGTACCAGAAGAGGAAGAGCAAGAAACTGAAAACTTATTTGAACAAATAATGAAGAAGAACTTCCTCAATCTGGCAAAGAAAATAAGACTTCCAGAAAGCTCAGATAGTCCCAAAGAAGTTGGACCCAAGGAAGAACACACCAAGGCACATCATAATTACATTACCCAAGATTAAAGATAAGGAGAGAATCTTAAAATCAGCAAGAGAAAAGGAGACAGTAGCCTACAAAGGAGTGCCCATAAGACTGTCAGTTGATTTCTCAAAAGAAACCTTGCAGGCAAGAAGGGGCTGGAAAGAAGTATTCCAAGTCATGAAAGGCAAGGACCTACATCCAAGATGACTCTGTCCAGCAAAGTTATCATTTAGAATGGAAGGGCAGATAAAGTGCTTCCCAGATAAGGTCAAGTTCAAGGAGTTCATCATCACCAAGCCCTTATTATATGAAATGTTAAAGGGACTTATCTAAGAAAAACAAGATCAAAAATAGGGACAGTAAAATGACAACAAACTCACAGTTATTAACAACCACACCAAAAACAAAAACAAACTAAGGAAACAACTAGAACAGGAACAGAATCACAGAAATGGAGATCACATAGAGGGTTATCATCGGAGGAGTGGGAGGAGGAGAGAAGGGGAAAAGGTACAGAGAAAAAGTAGCATAAATGGTAGGTACAAAATAGACAGGGGGAGGTTAAGAATAGTGTAGGAAATGTAGAAGCCAAAGAACTTATATGTATGACCCATGGACACGAACTAAAGGGGAGGAATGCGGGTGGGAAGGGGTGTGCAGGGCGGAGGGGAATAAAGGGGAGAAAGTGGGACAACTGTAATAGCATAATCAATAAAATAAATTTAAAAAATAAAATAAACAATAAAAGAGGTTAATTTTTTTTAAAAAAATAAGATGGTTTTTAAGGTATATAACGGGCTATCTTCTCAAATGGCTGGCATCTGAATAAAGGGCCCATAATCATTCAGATAAATAAATAAATAAATAAATACCCAAAGTTGGAGAAGCAGACTGCCTGCTGTTGGTGGGAGTTTAGATTGGTACAACCACACCAGACAAGTTGTAATGTGTTATATTTGAAAATGTGTGTTTCTGAAGACCAGCAATTCCACTTCTAGCATATATCCTAGGAAGACCCCCATACATGTGCATGGAAGTGTGAAAAATGTGGACACCAGCTGAACTGTTTGCAAAAGTGAATAGCTGTAAACTCTAAATGTCCACCAACAAGGGAATGAATAACATATACTCAAGATATAGCACATTCATATGACAGAATATAACACATATTCTATGACATAATACATTCCCATGATAGAATACTATGCAGCAGACAAAATGAATAAACTAGAGCCATGTTTCAACACTAAGTAAAATAACTTGCAGAATACCATGGCAACCATTTCCATAAATGCTACCTTATATTTATGAATACTTAAATATGAGGCTAATGTAGAAAAGCCTGGACTAAAGGATACACACCAGATTCTTAACAATGGTTGCCTTTGGCAGAGGGATAGTAAATGAAACTAAGCAGAGAAACTTTATCTGTATTTTTCAAATATTTTATAATAAAAAAATAGACCTGAAGCAAATATGATAAAATATAAATATTAGTCCATCCTGAGTAATGGGCACACAGGTATTTATTACATTATTCTCCAGATTTTTCTATTTTAATTTGTTTATAACTAAGGAGAGAAAAGCAAATAGTGCTCTCACATTAACTGTAAACCCTCATACCCTAAATACATCTAAATATGTCTATATTCTGTCCTCTCCATCTTCCTGCCTCAGCTCAGACTCTCATCTCTTCTTCAACAGGCCATTATTGATCTCCCTGCCTCCAGTTTTTACTTCGATAGTGTTATCAGGATGGTTCTTCTGAAATATAAATCTTATAAAAATGTAACATGAAACAAAAATCTAACTCTTACTATGAACCCTTCACCATCAGAATAAAATCATAGTTTCTGTGTAAGGTACACAAAGTCCTCCATAACCCATCCTGTGCTTCCTTCTCTGGCCCCCAATGCCACCATCCCTTCCCCTTCTCACCCACATGCACACCCTCATGCTGGCTGTGCTGCTGTCCCAAGGCCTCCACTCCTGCTCACCTTTGTATAGCACTCCTAAACTGTGGTTGGCCCTTCAGCACTGGGCTCAGCCATCACCTTTTGCCTGCAAAACTGGGCTCTTTCCCCAGCCTCCCAGGGAGCCCTGTTCCAACCAGTTGCACTGAGCACACCCCATGCCAAACACCATTTCCCAGGAAGATTTCAAGCTTCCAGTCTATAGGAACCATGACTCATAAAGCTCATTCCCTTGCTCTGTAATGAGTGCTCAGTACATTTCATCAGATTAATACATTAAAATGCATAGACAATATGCCCCTGAGCACAAAGTCTCAACCTAAGAGTTGTTTCATTCATTCATTCAACAATGACTAGGATTAACACTAAAAACAACAGCCCTTGATTGACTGTTTATAATGCACTTGCTAGGTCTTGAGGGGAAATACAAAATAAGGCTTGGACATAAGCCTTCAAGGAGCTTCCAGTCTTGGAGAGATATTAAGATACAAAGCAATCTGATACTTATAATTAGGTAGTATGTGACCGAAAGCTAATGTCATGCCCAATTCCAGATTTCCCTTAAAGCATTTGAATACACAGTTGCTGGAAATGAACAAGACAGAGGAACTGGGAAAGAAGAGAAATGGGGGAAGAGAAAGCAAGAAAGACCAGAAAAGCACTAAAGCTCATTTCAAATTTCCCAGCCCGATGCCCTGATAGGAACAGACATTGAAGGCAGGAGGAGGCCCAACACAGGTTAGGGTCCCCATGATGCCTGCCTATCAAAGCTGTGTAACCATGGGATTAATAATTTGGGGAGGAAGGGGGCTGGCCAGACAGCCCCAATCCTTGCCCTGTACCAGGGCTCTGCTGTTCAAATCAATATTCATTAGCAGGCAGAATGAGCCCGTTTCATGCATGTTCTAATTAGACAATGGAGATTATTACAAAACACCTGCAATGTTTGTAATCGTTTAAAATAATGAGAATCAATATTAGCTTCCAAAGGCACCATATGGTAAATGCTCATTCCAGGCATGCGGTCCGGGATAGGCTCTCAATGCTTCAAAACTGATCATTAACATTTTTTAATTTGCAGGAAGTTGCTCTCAGTTAATGAATTGGCTGCCTGTGTGCCCTCTGCACAGTGACCGCCTCTAAGTGATCATTT
The DNA here is from genome assembly GCA_007922815.1 of Macrotus californicus. Lineage (NCBI taxonomy): Eukaryota > Metazoa > Chordata > Mammalia > Chiroptera > Phyllostomidae > Macrotus > Macrotus californicus. The sequence continues at coordinate 26,782 of VMDR010001243.1, forward strand.
AATTGCAACACGGCCTCAGGGCCCACTGGAGCTCGTGGGGTCTGCCACCGAGGCGTGCACCAGAGCTGAGCACTTACATGCCAATACCCCTCCAACACTGGGCACTTCTCAGTTGTCTGATCACCAAGCCCCTGGAGTGGTTCTCAGGTCACCCAGGGACCTCGTGAAACATAGAACATTGGGTCCCACCGCTGAGTTTCTGATTCAGCAAGCCAAGCGTAATGGCCAGAGATTCTGCACTTCCGACAGGTTCGCAGACGATGCTGACGCTGTTGGTCTCTAGACCACCCATGGAGAAGCACTGCCCTACAGGGTGATATCCAGCCCCCCACTCCAAGCTAACACCTTCCCCAATGGCAAGACTAGAAAATGAGGAAAAGACCTTGGTGTCTGCCATGTTCCCTGAGCAAACTTCTAGACCACACCTGGTGAGGTGGGCTTCATAGAACATATGTTGAGTCAGCTGCTGTGCTAGGCAGTTCCACACTTTGATGAATCCTCACCACAAAGCCATGAAAGGGGTGTTACCACCACATCTGATAAAAGGAGAAACTGAGGTAGAGGCTTGTGAAATGCAGCCAGGCCAAGACATAGAGCATTCAGATTCAAGCAAGGGTTCTGTGCCTTCAAGTCCCATGTCCTCTCCATGACAGAGCACTGTCCAAATGACCAGAGTGTGTGCCACTTCATTCCTCACCCAAGACCCTGTTCTTTCTCATCCCCTGGGCTCTCCTGACCATTCCATGCTGCAAGGTGGGGAGGCTCTTTTCCCTAAGCACACAGATAACACGAGTTTCCAGAGCCCAGGCCAGTACTGACCGCCTCCCTCTGTACCTGGTCATAAACTCTTCCTTCACCATAAGTGGAGCGCACTAGACCCTCAGTTACATTGCTTCCACGGTGTCTCTCAACTTTAAGTGCGCTCAGGAATCACCTGGGGATCTTGTTAAGCTGCAGTCTCTGAATGCTGGGTCTAGGATGGGCCAAAGGCGCCTTTCTAATGTGTTTCCAGATGCTGCTGCTGTGGAGCAGCTCTGTGTAAGTACAGAGGACCTGGTATGGTGGGACACATGCCTGTGGGAGCCAGACATAACTAGGTTCAAAGCATTTCCAATGTGTTTCCAATGCATTTTTTCCAGAGCAATTTGCTTAACCTCTCAGAACCTCAGTTTCCTCATCCTAAAGTGTGGATGACACCTGCCCGATAGAATGATGAGATAAATAATATATAGAAACCACTTAGCATCTCAGCACCCCCTTGTCCGCTCCACAAAAACCCTCAACTACTTCACCCTCCTTAGCTGTCTCCCTGCTCTCAGTTCTTACCACCCAACCTACGAACCAGGGAGGTCTCACATTCTGAACTGATATCACAGTGAGAAAATCAAGGGCTTCTGATAGATTAAGTCCGTCACCACCCTCCAGCCGTCTCAAATACAGCCAAGGGCTCTCGATGCCAAGCTGAATGTTATCACCCACATTCCAGGGACTGAGGCACCAACAGTTCCAGTTTAGGGTGGAGAAAACACAGGAACAGTGTCAACATCTGACAGAATTAGCAGAGCCCTACCAGAGTCCTAAAGAAATGAGCGGTCATACTTCCCTGACCTTTTATTATCTTGAAATGGAAATACTGGGGGTGGGCCAGGCAAGGGCAGATTTCCACACAACAGCTTAGAAAGTACTAGCTGGAATTCTGTTCTCATCCAGGGAGCGACTTGGTAAAACCCCTTGGGATAACACACAGGACATATCTTAGCTCTCGGAAGTGCGCCTAGAGAAATGTGCAATGTCAGACGAAGGAAAACAGATAAAAATCATAGGCAGGATTTATAGCAAAGTTTGCTCATGGGCAGGCACATTCACAATGCTCCTCGAGCTCTTTCTTTTTCCTCTTCCTTTGATGTTTTGAAATACGTAAGACTGCTGTTTGAAATGGTCTCCGTAAGCCCTTGCCTGCTACAGCAGCTGCAATCGGGGATTCTCCCACATCAGCATTTGTCACCCAGCTTGTAATTCACGGCAATTCATAAACTTTTTCAGAATGCTGTGAACGTAACTTCAGGGGGTTAAAACCGCTTTCTACTCCTCAACTTCCTTCCATTGATAGCATATGCAAATTGTAATTGGCCATAACGTACACCCTGTATCACATTACTGCTCACGCACTCCCCGTGCACTCTCCCACACCATCCATCACCCCCAACTGTCAGCCGAGTCCTCCTCTCTGCCCTGCACACAAAAAGGTGACTGCTTCTCTTCTCACATCTTGTGCCCAAAAGCCCTTGCCCACACGCCACCCTCTCCTACTCCTCCCACTGGTGTCCTAGATGGAGGATCCACTGCCCCTGCCCACCCGGTGGCAAGTGTTCAGTCTCAGGGCTGTGTCCCACCATGTGTCTTGTTGGCACAGGGGTGTGTTGGGTTAGGTGGTCACACAGAGTTCTGGGCACGTGCCAACAGGAGAGTAACAGTGCAAGGCTCCCCCGGGTAAGGCGGAGTCTTGGATGGATCACAGATTTGAAACTCAGACCTCCTCTCATCCCAGCTGGACTGTGAATCCCGTGTGTGAACGTGGGAAAGACACTTAACCTGTCGGAGCCTGTTTCCTCACCTAGAAGGAGGAGGCCCTGATACCTGCCCTCCCCGGGGCCAGGACGGCGACAATAGGTTCAAGGAGGGGAATGAGATGATCTGAGAGGCTGACTTTGGCTCACGGAGAGGCTGACATTTCCCTCCAATTTTTCCCCAATGGAAAGAGCAAGTTAGCATGTGAGTTCTTGAGGTACACCTGGGACCAGGTGGACAGGGAGTCATGAAGATGGGATTCATCTTCCAAGAGCAGATAAAAAGAATATTAGAATTAGTTCAGTTGTTTGCTGTTGGGCAGATGGGTATCTGATTCTGATGACTCCAAGCTGGCAAAAGCAGAGGTCAAGGCTGCAGGCTGGAGAGCAACCAGTGGCCCTGCGGCCTTCTGGGACAATAAAGCCTCAGACCACGCCCCTCTTGCCCACTGCCCTGCTTCAGAACTCAGCTTACATCAGCAGTTCTGGAGCCCTGTTACTCAGCCAGCACCAACAGCCCCTCCTCTTCTGGGCATCACCTCACAAGCTCCCAGACATGTCAAAGCCCTTCTCAAGCAAAAACACTGCCACCTTCTCAGAAGTTCCTGGGTGGCACAACCCACCCCAGGTCCTGCTGAGTTGCAGAATAACCAGGACACTCAGGTCCTGCCTCAGGGACCTCTTGACACAGAAAAGCAGCATCTTTGCTCTCCAAGGTTCTTTGAAGACTCAGTATCCCGTCCCCCATCTCCCCCCAGCCTTGTTAAAATTCCCAGCAACAAGTGGCAGCAGTAGGTTTTCCCAGCAGGTGCCTGAATGTAACTGAGAAGAGGGAAGGGAAATCTTAGAGATTGCCAAGAGACCTCCCAGGTCCCCCATCATCTCGTAATGGGTTCCTGTTTATAACACGTGGGGGAAACCAGCTGGTTCCCTGCACCCATTGAGGCTGCGAAGTGGCAATAAAAGAGAGGGGGAGGAGTGGAAAAGAGAAGTCTCTCTCTAATCCTACAGTTAAGCCTCTGGCCCTTTGCCTGAGCCCCTGGGAGCCCCTAGTCCCTTAGAAAGAGGCAGGTGTAGGGAAATGCTTTTTTTCTGCAGCTGTTACCACTTACCACAAATCATGTTATTTCATCTTCTTAGCAAGTGCAAAGTGTATCCAATCCCACCGACTGCTTTCTCAAAATCTTAAGACTTAGCATTCTCTGGTAGGCCTCCTCCTGCACGAGATTGCCTTCCTCCTGCGATTTACATTAGCAGGGAGTCTGTTATTGGCTTGATATTTTATCTCTGACACTGTGAGAAATATTACTGCCATAAACCCGGTGCCCTTAGTAAAAGCTGAACTACTTGGCAAAAGCTAATAAAGTTGAGGAACAATGGAAGCAACTGGCTATGAATACCTAAGCAGCAGATAGGACAGCTGCCCCCCAAGGCTGGGCCACAGGCACGCACACACACTCCCCTATCAAGTTCCCCAGACACTGCCACAGTTCTCTCTGCTCTTGACCTACTGAGCCCTTGCGTCCCAACCCAATGCTCCCCAGTCCAAGGGTCTCATGTGTTTACTAAGAACTGGTGAATCCAGGCTTTCTAAAACATGCTCATGTTGTTAGTGCAGCGACTCACACTTCAAAAAGCCAGGAAGGGCCTGGGACCCTTGCTAAGGATTCAGATTCCCAGTCCCGATCCTCTCCCGAGATTCTGAGATCTTGCATTTGTAACCAGCAACCCCAGGAGGTCCAAGGGGACCAGACTTACCTGAGGTTGTATCAGCAGGAATGCAGTTGGCAGGATGGCCACCAGGGCCCTCTCCCTGCACCATCATTGAGCGAAGAGTGGACTTCCAAAGAGGCAAAGCTGACTCAGCCTCTATTACAGAAGATTTGGTTATCCATGTTCCCCAAGAGGCCTCGGTCAAAGCAGCCACTCCAGAGTGGCAGCTCCCACCACCCTGAAGGCTGCGCTATCCTGGCACAGGATACGTGTGTGCCTTCTGTGCAGGAGAGAGGCAGGATGCTTCTCGGTTATATTAATGAGCACGTGTTGTCAATCAGTAAACCAGCCCAAAGGAATTGTGATAAATTCAGCACCTCTTCCTCTGGATTTGGCTACCTATTAAAGAAACCTCACCATGCAAGAGAATCCTAAATGTAGTAGCTAGAGGGAAACACTGATTGGCATACTTTGCACACGTTGGTTGAGAAACTCCAATGTGCCCAGAGGTAGGAATATTTTGGGTGTGGTTCTCAGGATAATCCTCCATTACCAGCTGCTGCTGGTTGTGAATAATAGAAAGAACACAAAACCACAGCTAGATGAGCACTGAACTGCACTGAACTATGCAGCATGGTTCCACATTTCGCCCAGGGATGAGGAGGGGAAAAGAGGAGGGTATACAGCAAGCCTGCTTAGAGCCAAAGAGATGGAGTGATGCTGTGGTTCTCAACCCTGGCGGCAGAGTAGAATGATCTGAGAACATAAAAATAATAGTAACTGCCAGCTCCGTGATCTGGGAGGGGGCCAGGCACAGGTACTTTTTTAGGGTTCCTCAGATGGTTCTAATGTGCAGCGGGAGTCAGGCATCACTGCCTAATAGAACTTCCAGGGAGCTTAAAGCTGTGTGCTCAATCTTCACTACAATTGAACCTCCTGGGAGCTCTACAGCATAGTGATGCTGGGGTCTCATGCCCAGAGACTCAGAATAATTGGTCTCAGGACTTTTAAAATCCCCCCAGGGGACTGCAATGTGTAGCCAAGGTGGAAAACAGCTGCCTGTCCTTTGTCTCTGGTTTTATGCAGAGTGATCTAGTGAGAAGTACTGGAGATTGAACCAAGAGCCTGAATTAAGCCTTAGCTATGCAAAAAAACTTGCTGTGGCAACTCGGGCAAGTCGTTAACACTCTAGGCCTCAGCTTCCTTGTACTGAGTTGGTCAAAAAGTCCTTTATGTTTTTTCCATACGAGGGCTCTAGTAGCGCTTAGTTGTCTTGAACTTCATGCAAAACAATTCTGTTAGACTGTATTGCGACAGCTGTCTTATCAGTGTGCCTTCAGCAAAACTTACCAAAATTCGTGAACTTTTGTGTAGCCAGTTCAATATTGAAGACGGAAGAGCATACGCAACATTTTTTTGTGTATTATGCTTTATCATTCAAGAAAGGTGGAAACACTAAAAAAAGATCTGTGCAGTGGATGGAGAAGGTGCTGCGACTGATTGAACGTGTCAAAAGTGGTTTGCGAAGTTTCTTGGTACTATTGACATTTTAGCCAAATAATTCTTTGCTGTAGGGTTACCTTATTCACTGGAAGATGTTTAGTAGCACCTTGGCCTCTATCCACTAGAAGCCAATAGCGGGAGATAGCCCACATAATCAAAACATCCAAATCAATAAAGTTGGTAAAAACGAAAAATGTGTTTTTTTTATTTTACAGAAAAAAATGTTAATGGACTTTTTGGCCAACCCAATAATTCTATCTTACAGAACTGGTATAAAAACTAAATCAAATAATTTAAAAGTAATAATAGTGACCTGCTATATAAATATTGTTATACCCTTCCTTTCTTGGCCCAAAATAAGTTTCTACAGGGTTTATTTCCCAGCAGGAAGGGAGAGCCTGGGCTATGAGGAAGAGGACTCCACGGGCAGATAATAATGACCACAACAATGCTTGAATGTTTAAAATGCATTTTTCCGCCATTTCTCACTTTGACCTAACCCTAGATATAATAGTGAAATTATGATGCCGCAATATCAGAAAAAAGGAAACAAAGTCTCAGAAAGTTCATAGCGTGGGGTTGATGAGAGCATCCCCCCACCAAAGAGCAGAAGCAAACTTCATCTTGGTTCTGCTGATCTGAGGACCCAACTCTTTCCTTACACCGGAGGCTCCCAAACGGTGCTGTGCTGCAGGGTGTCGGGCCCCACCCCCAGAGTTCCTGACTCAGTAGGTCTAGGACAGAACTCAAGAAATTTGCTTTTCTAACAGTTCCTAGGCCCAGGGACACACTTGGAGAACCACTGAACTACACCAGACTTTCCTGGGTGGTAGAGAACTGCCCTGCAGAATGAGACAGTTAGGCCTGTGGCAAAAAAGTGGAGAGGAGGAAAAGGGTAACGATATGGACAATCTAAGTGTTATTAACTGCACGCCCCCTTTTAAGCGTATGAGGAAAGAGGCTCAGTGAAGTAAAACATCCTATCAAAAACACAGTTGTCCCGCTATAGCAAGGAAGGGAGCCAGGAAAGGGCTCCCTGCACTGAAGGCTGTGCTCTATGCTTGCATTACTTGTAACAGTGCCTCCTCGCTAAAAAGTTCAGGTGAAATAAAACGGATGCTCCTTGGAGACTCTTCTAACTGCCTTTGCGTTCAGTGGAGATGTGTTGTGTTGTCACCAAATCATTACCGTGGGACTTGATCATCTCAGATGCTCACTGACTTTCTCCCTCACTCTCTCTACCCTGCTTTGCCCAGAACTGCTGGGGATTTAGCACTGAAAGTTCCACATTCTGGGTAATCTGTCCCTAATCTGTCAATTAAGAGACTTGATCAAGTAGCCTCTCTTTTTGCACACCTGAATACCCTTTAGTAAAATGAATGTTTTAATTATAGACACAGGCAAGCATACCCTAAAGGGGGAGAGCAAGGTAAGGACCAGCTGCCCCTACCTGAGACAATAATGTCAATGAGCCAGAGCCTCATCGTTCCTGTAGCAGGGTCCTCTTCTCCTATTCCCCTTCAAAAGGGATCCTAAATACACTTATTCTGGGATGTAAAAGATGTTTGTTAGCTCAACAGGGTTGCTAGCTTAGGGAATCTGCATTTCAATAGGGAACCAAATATTAGTGATGACAAAGTAATAATGAGTGGAGAGAGATTTCTACTTCAGGGTGAGGGGATCAGGGCAATCGTAGACTTCTAGTCCAAGAAACACAAGTCTTCCCTTCCTTGTAGTACGGATTCTCATTAGGAAAGGGAGCACAGTGGAATCACCACCCTCAGGGGGTCAGCAAATCTCAGCCTTCTGTAGGCCAAATCCTGTCCTGCCCTAGACAGCCATGTAAACGAGTCAGAACCCAGCCACGCCCCTTTTGACTACATATTGTCTATGGCTGCTTCCCTGATATGACACCAGAGCCGAATAGTTGCAACCGAGACGATCTTAGACCTAAATTTGTGTCCCATCTGCTTACTAGCTTTGAAACATTAAGCAAGATGCTAAATTTTTCTGACCCTCAGTTTCCTCATCTGGTAAAACATGGAAACCATACCTGCTTCCCACATGACAATATATTTTAAAGATCAAGTGGAGGGCCTAGAATGGGGTAAAGATTCAAAAATAACATCCCCCTCTCCCCTCCAACTTGTACAACTAGAGTGTCACATGGCTTAGTGAAACAAGAGACTCCCAGTTAGTCTATTTGCCTTGGGCCAATCAGACCATAATCTTTCCTCTTCTTAGAGAAGCAATAGAGTCCAACCCAGAAAGCAAAGAATCCAAAGTCAGGAGCTCTAGGTCCTCCTCTCAGCCTAACCACTTCCCCTGCCTTGCACAAGTTGCTCAACATCTCAAGTACAGAATGTCCTCATCTCTAAAATAAGGGGGAAAAAAGCCACCACAAAAGACCCCTTCGAGTGTTCAAATGGGAAGTCCAAGATTTTAACCTAAAAGTCCCGATGACTGTATTTTTCCGGGCCTGGATTCTGCTTCCATTTTCTTTTAAGTCTAATTTATCCCCGAGTGTATTTCTGGAGCTCCAAAATGTCCCATGCCACTATGTGCCCTCTAAATCTCTCAACTAGACTCCTGTGCTGGCCATCAGGTGGCCTGGGTGTCTGGCGACTACTGGGTCCATTGAGAAGGAAGGACCCACTTCCCCACCTGCAAACACAGGCCTAAGGGAGGGGGTCCTAGTTCCCCAAGGATTTTGAAGCAGCTCTGTCAAATGGAAATCTCCGTGGTGACAGAAATGTAATATGATTCTGCACTGTCCTTTACATCTACCACTAGTTGTATGTGGCCATAGGCAGTTGAAATGAGACTAGTGAGAATGGGGAACTGAAAGTTAAATTGTAATTCATACTAAGTAATTGAATATAAATAGCCACAGGTAGCTAGTGGCTCCTGTATGACATGGTGCCACTTTAAGGGAAAGGTTATAGAGAAGCAGCTTAAAGGGCAGAGCTGATGGGAGTCACAATAGGTCTGCGGACGTTCACTCTTCTGGGAATGATTTATCCTTTGGTGGCAGAAAGGTCTGGCTCACTCTTAGCAATAAAAACATGATAATCACCAAGGGAAGGAGAGGAATATACAAAACGTACCCCCACACTCCATCCACCCTCCACGTATTCACCCATCTACCTACCTTCCCACTGGGGACTCTGAGGTCAACAAGCTCCAGGGGAGCCAAAGTTGGGTCAGAAATGACTCTCAGGGTCTTAGACTTTGACTGTGAGCCCATCTTCCTACATACTTCATTGCCTAAAATATTCCTTATTCATCTATTCAACTCTGGATACTCTGAACAAAGAAAGTTAAAAAATAAAGACCCCAAACTCCTTGGATAATAATATCAATACTATCCATCACACACCAAGGCTTTTTCAGGGATCCAGGAGTGTAGCATAAATTAGGATGCTTGAAAGACTGCAATTTTGTTTGTATCTTATAACTTTAAAGATTCCCAGGGCTTTGCATGAGACACAGGGTTGGGCAGGCTTTACAAGCCCAGGGCCACCCCTTGCACACAAGCACACAGCTACCAGTGGGTCAAGGACTGCCTGGCTCCCTCCAGATGCTTCCCCCTACAAGCAGGCAGAAAGCTGTCCCTAAGACCAGGTCAGCACTGACTTTATCATCCCCAAAATTGCTTTGCCTTCCCTCTGGTCCTGCTCTCCCCATTACCTTTCCTTTTTCTACCAGGGGGGTCAGACTCATTTTAACCAGGGGCCACATCAGCCTCGCAGTTGCCTTCAAAGGGCCAAATGTGATTTTAGGACTGTATAAATGTAACTACTCCTTAACAGTTAAGCAAGAGCTCGATGCTGCCACCAGGTAGAAACAAGGTGCAGAGCTGGATAAAACAAGGTGGAGGGCCGGATTCAGCCTGCGGGCTTTATGTTTGCCACCTACGGTCTAAACCCTCATAACCTTCTTCACTGTTTATCATTGGTACTTACAGCCCAACAAGTGCCATACCTAGAACAAGGGACTGGCACGTTGGCCCAGGACACTGGGATTCAGAGGGTATGAAAATGGGTGATATCCCCAAGCTCTAGGTCAAAGACAAGGAGGTCATGTACCTCCCTCTGTTATCAGGGAACCTACCATCTCCCTCTTCCATTTGGGCTTTTGCTGTCTGCTCCCAAATGTCTGCTGTTGTGAAGGCATATTTGATACCTGCCCCCAGAAGTGAAAATTATAGCAAGCTACAAGTTTTCATTTTAAGATACCACTGAGGCAGATACCAAGTGGGCACAAGTCAGGGCTTAGATTGAATTCCAGAAAATTCTTGGAATTTTAGAATTTCTTAAAAATTTTAGAACATTGGAGCAGCACCTGGGCTATAAATATATATATGATCCAAACAACACAGAAATGTATACAGGAAGAAATGGAGGCACATAGGGTTAAATGATAACCCTGAACCCTAGCAGAAAGTCATTGTCCCAGTGCAATGCATTGTATCCAAGAGGAGGTGTCCCCTAGCCATCTCCCCCAAAAGTACTCTCACAGGAGGGCAGATAAGAGGGAGCCCTGTGGTGGACCTATGTTGATATTTACCCTTCAGAACATTAATTATAGTGTTTAAGATAGTCAGGAACTCAAAGGACATACAACCTGGTGTACCTCTATTACTAGGATTCACCTGAGACAAGTCATTCAACTTCTCCAGGCTCTTCCTTTCCTTCTTGTCTATAAAATGAGGAACAGAAGACCTCTGCACAAGTACCAAGCCCACCCTGGCTAACCTGAAGCCCTGGGGTTGTCTTAGAGCTTCATAGAAGGGACTGCTGTGACCAGGAATATAACTCAGAGCCCCCTAGAACAGAAGTTTCAAGAGAATAGGGTCTTGGTCTTATTCACCCCCATTTACTCCAAGTACCCAGAACAGCAACTGGAACAAAGCAGATGCTCAGTGAACACCAAATAAATGAATGCATTTGAGTCTTCTCTCTTCCTTCTAAAACACCAGAGAAAGCAGGCACTGCTTAAAGTCAACTAAGGACCCAGCCTGCATGAGAAAAGGCAGCTACTGGCAAAGGGGTAATTAACATATCAAAGACAATCAGACCAATTCAGAGAGCCCAGGCCCAAGCCTCAGGCAGGACTCCAAGTAAAAAAGCATGGTAATTCTTTAAAGTGTGGTCTCTAGAACCACCCCCATGTATTTATTTGTATCAAGTCAGTCAGTACAAGCATCATACTAAATGCAGATCCCCGAGGCCCCCCACAACAGACCTATTGGAATCAGACTCTCTGGGAAATGGGGCCCAGGAAACTGAATTCTGGATTTTGAAGACCATAGCGCCAAAGCACATTTCCCCTGAGTCTACTTTGTGGAGTCCCTTTTTAAAAATGGCAAGTTATTAGGACTTTTGTGAACCCAGGCAAAACCTTCAGAGCTGGGGTTCTGGTTACTTCAGCGACGCTCCCCTTAGACTCACACTCTTGCCCATTAGCCTGAGCCTTCCCCAAGGTCCCCAGATTTACATTCCATGGAGCTGGAGTCAGGGCTCTCTGAGGAGAGAGGCTTCAGTCTCTGAAATCATTTGCCATGATCCAGAGACCTTGGTAAACCTCAGAAGCCTCAGGCAACGCTAGCTCTTTATTCTTAGCAAACTAAAGGTGGTGGGGAGGGCAAACAGGCTAGAGATGCCTTCCTTTTGACCCCTTTTATAAATCGTTTAATTAATGCTCTCATCTTATTTTATTTTATTTGATTGGTGATCTGAGGCTTTCGAGCTAACAATATTAGTAATCAATCAATAAGTCATTATTAAACACCCACAGGTGCAAGGGACTAAAAGATGAGAGAGAGAGAAAGGGAGGCTGAAGTACGTTAGGCATAGTCTTTACCCTTAAGGTTTTTACAGTCTAGCTAGAAAAATAAGATATCAACTAATGAAGAGATAACTGATGATATAAAAGAGCTGACAGGGTGTCTGAAGACCACAGACAACGGGTACAATTGAGGCTTTCCTCTAAAAGTCTAAAAGAGCAAGAAAAAGATTTTTAAAATGCAACAGCCACTGCCTACCATTTGGCATTGCCCAATTACTTTTATCATTTCAAGCGGAGACTCAAGATTAGAAGAATGTTTTCTGAAACTCAAAAGGAATTTGGAGAGAAAAAAGTTGAATTGTTTCAAATCAGGAATTCCATGGGGGTGATGGTGGAGAAAACAGTGGTCTTTAGATGACAGCCTAGAAGGATACCTTCCGTAGTGTGTGTAAAGGCTATCTGGTGGGCCGGGGGGCGGGGTGCTGAGAAGGCTCCCAGCATGTGACCACCATCAATTTGCCTCCTTTCCTGTTTCTTCAAGTGGAGTGAGTCTGTGGTTCAGCCTCCCAGGCTTGCCCTAAAGATAAATGCCCGTTGCCCTCTCTAGCCCTAGTAGGTTGCTTCAACAAGTGTTAGTAGAATCTGAATGTCCCCTTAAAAAGGGGGTATCTTCTATAATAGACAAGCCAGTTGTCCATCTCACTCCAACAGGGACAAAGAAACAGACCTCCCTGATTCCTATCTGTCCCCATTAGAGGCTCTGAATGAACACATGTTTCCTTTCTCCTTCCTCCAGGCAGTGGTCTGTAAGCTTTTTAAATCTCCCACCTTCTTAGTTCAAAGTTTTTAAACACATTCTCAATAAATGTAAACTTATTTCATAAATGATAATCATATAGTATGTACATTATAAAACACATATACATACACACACAAAAATAAATTTAAGACAAGATCAAAGATAAACACAAGTTCTGACATGTGCTTCCTAACATCCCAGTGGATCATCTTGTGTCCTCCTTAGGGAGTAGGCACTCTACTCTGAAGGCACCTGGATCCAATCAGGTATAAGCCTCAGGTAAGAGGACAAAGTAGAAGGCAGCTGTGGCTAGAGGCTACCCCCAAATCCACTCTAGGGAAATGTGAATTCTATCAAAGGCAGGGAAATCTCACTAAAAAGGAGTGACTCTGGAAAACATCCTGGCTTTAAAGGTGTCTGTATGCTGATGACACTCAAATTCAGCTCCACAGTCCAATCCTCTCCCCTGAGCTTCAACCTCAAACCCGACTGCCTCCTTGATGTCTCCCCTTGGATGTCAAAGCCAAATTTTGGCATCTCAGACATAACATGACTCAACTAGGCTCCAGCTCTTTCCTCCGAAATTGTCTCCTCTCCCGGTTTTCCTATCTTGGTCCAGGACAACAGGCCTTCCTTCCTGTTGCTCAGGACAAATGTCAGTGGTCACTTGTCCCTCTCTTCTCAAACCCCACATCCAATGCAACAGCAACCCCAGTTGATTCTACCTTCTAATTAAAGCCAGAATGTGGCCACTCTCATCATCTTCACTGCCACCAACTGTGGCTGGTCAATGCCCCCTCACCTGTCTCCTGTTTCCCATGGGAGCCTCCTCTTGGGTCCCCTGTTTCCACCCTCACCCCATACAGTCCACTTTCTGCTCAGCAGTCTGAAGGATCCTTTTAAAATATAAGTGAGATTCTCTGTTTAAAATCTTCCATTGACTCCCCATTTCTCTCAAAGGAAAAGCCAAAGTCCTCGCAAATGGCCATGAAGACCTATAAGGTATGTCCTCCAATCAACTTCCTAACTTATCTCCTATTTCTCTCCCTCTTGTTTACTCTGCTTCAGGCACGTGGGCTCCAGAATGTTCCTACAAGTATTAGGAAGGCTTTTCCCTCAGAGCCCTTGCTGAATAATCCCCTCTACCTTGACCACACTCCACCCCAACTCCTGATCCGCATGTTCACCCTGTGTAGTGTTCATGCAGATATCACACATTTGATGAGTTCTCTCCAACCACTTTATATAAAAGTGTGTTCCAACTCACACTTCCAATCTACCTTTCTCTGTTTTTTTCCCTAGAGCAAAAATCATCTTCCAACACATTATTTGTATCTATCATCTATCTATCCATCCATATATATATACATACATATATATACTTATATATATATATATATAAAATGTATTTATTGTGATTATTCTTTGCTGTACTTCCCCACCCTCCATTTTTTTGTTGTACTTCCCCACCCCTTTGTTGCACTGCCTCAATAGGCAGGAATATTTTGTTGGTTTTATTGTCTGACACATACCCAATGCCTAAAACAGTGCCTGACATATAGCAGGCACTCAATAAATCTCTGTTTAAATTTGAACTTGGAAGTCACAATGCAAACCCTTCAAGGCGCTGACCTCAGAAGCCTCTTCTACCATGTGCTCCCCAACAATTCCTTTCCCCTGTATCTAGCTGGATGACCAGCTCCCCTCCAGGGCTGCAAATTTGCCTGAATCCAAACCCCTGCCAATCTAATGCCCAACAATCCAGGGAGAAATAGTCTTGTTTTAGGTTTGGATGTTCTCCAGCAACAACTAAATTAGCACTTGCAAATTTATCCAGGGACCAAATCAAGAAGCACAATCTCTGGAAAGGCCCTGCACAGTAAGTAGATTTCCTAACGAGGCCACATACAAGCTCACCAGCACACAGGCCACTGGCATGGAAAGTGTAACTTATCCCCAGTTCTGATTAAAGCAGTCCTGGGGATCCCTCCACTCCACAGCCAGATTGGCTTTACAAGTAGGTAGATGAAGACCTACTTTGATGATGAAAAGGGGGGAAATGTTTATAAAATTGTAATTTGTGACATAAGATGGGACTGGCCCCAGACAAAACTGACTCCTATCCCTGGAAGCCAGAAATTAGAAATTCCACTATTTGTGATTCATTCCTTTAGGTTGCAATGAGTTTTTATTCCTGCAAAGTTGCCTCTAAAAGGTTCTACATTTTATGCTTAGGTTAGAGGATTCTTAAAGCCTCTGTCAGCCAGCTCCACAGAAAAGGTAGTGTGACAGCAAACGGAGAACATAGCTCCGAGAAAATGTGGCATAGGCTAGGGGCTTGAGGCAGAGGGGAAAACCATGATGGGGGGTGGGGGGGTGGGGGGTGGAGGAAGGCAATGAAAGGAAATAAAAGAAAAACAGGTATTGAGGTCCTGTCTTGTGGCAGGTATTCTGCTACCTGCTTTCCATCCAGTAACTCATTACTTCTAAAGCACGATGGCGACGTCCTAATTATTACCCCATTTTAGAAGAGAGAACTAAGGATCCAAGAGGTTAAATGACTTAACCAGTCACACAGCTGATAAGGATAGAGTCAGGGTTCTGATTGCAGGTCAGCTTAGTACCAGAGTTCACGGTCATTCCTCAACATCAAACCCAGAGTTAGTGAACACTTAGCTCTTCCATGGTTTCCTTCTAATTGGCCTGGCTAGCAATATTCAAGAGGCCCTCTTTTAAGGTGGCCTGTGGTACCATATTCTGATGGATGGGCAGCACAGTGACACTCTGGGTCTCAGGATAAAATTATTTTTATGTGGAGTAATCAAGCACTCACTCACATTCAGATACATCAGACAATAACAGCTGCTCTTCTGCACACTCTCCATCTCCAGCTGCCAGTCCATTTCAGGTTCCTTCCCTCTGCAGCCATTTCCCTGCAAGTGAACACCGCCTGTTCCTCAGCCCACAAATCCAGGAAGGCTGCACTACCTGTTCCAGGAAATAGCCTTCACGCACAATTTTCTGGATTGCATTGAACTGTAATTGGCCCTTGCTGGGAATAAAGCTTTTTGAAAGATTTGGTAAACACTCTGCCTTTCTTTTTTGTAGTGGAGACTGGAGTACCATATGCAGTCTTCTCTCTCTACCCCCAGAATGCTTTGCATCTTAGGATCTTTATATGTTTTAAATACTAGCAAGGTCAACCTTTTAATCTTTAAAAAAAAATTTTTTTTCAAAACAGTCCTTTTAAAGGCAGTGCTCAATAGCTGATCTGGGAAATAAGTTTAAGGCATGATGGGAAAGGGGGGTTGATCATCTCAGGGGCTTTAAATCTCAAATCCAGCCAGGCTTTCCCAAACTTTAGTGAAGGTTTAAGATTTAATTATCCTCATGTGAAGCCTACAGGATCCACTCTCAAAGTCAATTTATACATTTCGGTGACCTTTCTCAGACTGGGCTTTGTAAATCCTTGTGGTTATGATTTGACATTATGGGCTCATGATGAACCAAATACCCTGCATAAACTATAAGAGCCAGAGTCCTGACCCTTCAGAATTTGCATGTTCAATCACAAAAGCAAACAGATGCTGGATCCAATGTTTAAAATACATGAGAACATAAAACTGAGGAATGTTAGGAGATTTACCAACATTTTCCATTTAATAAGGGGAAATGGGTATGTATTTAGTGAGGCAAGGAAGAATTGCTAGCAAATGAGTATATGCTATCATTTCATCTGGAAAGATCTTGATAATACTTATATCCATATTAAGAACACAATAAAAATATCTAATTGCAATGACTTTAATAATTAGTTAATATAAAGACTTTAAACCTTGATTCTATGTATCAGCCCATTAAAATGTTGGCTGATCTTTGCTCCCTCCTGTGAAGCACAACAGATGTGACAAAGTCAAACAAAATACAAATATGTCATTATGTGATGATGGCTTTACTCACACAGAATATCTTATTCAAAGTAGATAAGTTATGCTGTGGAAAGAGCAGAGGTTTGAAAATGTAAAACCTGAGTTTTCGACCAGCTCTGAAACTAATGTAATATAATGGAGGAAATTTTGTTCACTCTAAGTGGTCTGAGAGAGATTTAAATTTGTTTGGAAAGGGGATCGGAGTAGAAGAAGAGTCAACCAAGGACACCTAAAACTGTGTGTGCTCATTCTATGTGAAATGAGAAGAAACATTTTCTTGGTGTTTTTGGAGAAGGAAGGATCAGAAAGAGAGCACAGGGAAAAGGATGGGGGGAGGGAATCTAGAGTCTAATTCTCATGAGGCCAGGTTTGGGGGGCTCTTGTAAAGCTTAATCAAACATCCTAGGGTCATAGTGGCCCCAACTAACATCTATGTTATATTTAGCAGTTACCCTCAATCTCTCTCAACTTCATGAAAATGGGGAAGGGGGTTGAATTATTCATCTCTAAGCTTACTTCAAGCTCTAAGATTCTAAAATACCATTTGTCTAGCTGTGATACTAGGAGTACAGAGACAAGCCTCTTTTATAAAGAAACCAAATTCTGCAATCATTCACCAATATTGGGCCTTCCATTGCATGTGGTAGACAGCACACCAAATATAGCTTAATGGGCATCAATTGTTTTGATGCTCAAAACAAGAATAATTAATCAATGCACGTGTATTTGGAGCAAGGCTGATGAAATCTTATTATAAGTATTCCTTCTTGTAAGTCCTCTGTAAGGCTTATTTACAACTCTCAAGTTCCAAAATATGAGGAAAAAAAGAGCTTCTCATTCCTTTCCTTTGCTCCGTTTTGCCAACCAAGAGGCATTTAAAAGACAGTGGATAGATAACACTCATAGAATTCCAGGTGCTGATCCCAACTTCTCTAAAGAACCTCAAGGACAGAAGCAGGTAGATGTTGTGTTTGGATACCTCTCACTCATTTCCACTGGCTTTTCCCCTCTTCTTTTTGGCCTAATGCACAAAACTGTCAGTAGATGAGAGTCATTTGGCGGAGACTGCAAGAAACAACTGTGCATTTTATAACAGTCCATTAGTGCAAAGCTCTTAATGAAAATGAAAGCCATTAATGAAGCCAAAAGGCAGTGGAAGACTCCATTCTGGAGAGGGCAATTAGACAGGAGCAGGAGGGAGAAAAATAAATACAAATCTACAACAAGGTACTCTGTGATCAAGCATTACACATGATGCAGTCATGACAAATCAGCCAATTTATGTCCTACTTTTTTAAAGAGACATATACAAACATTGAAAACTGTCATCATCCTGGCACCCACCCTCTTCCCCAGACTCATGTTGCCAAATGATTCAATCTCAAAATTTTGAATCCATTGACACAAAATATAAACAGCAAGTGGTATTTTAACTCCAAGAAGTGTTCTCAGTAGAGTGCCATGATTTAGAGCTAAGTGAGTCATAAAAGTGAACTTTGTAATTACTCTATTATTTTTATAATTCCTCTGAATCAGAAGCTCTCTTATTTTAACACACTATAGACAAAGGCAAAGATTGCAGGAGAATGGGCCTCCACCAAACATACTATTTCCGAGTAGGATATTTCCGGTGAAAAAGCAAGTCTCTAGAAGCTGTGATGCTCTGAGAAGAGCACAGAAACATCTCTGATTTTCAAAGCTGTGAATGGCCATGTGGTAGAGTCTACTCCCAATCCCCATCCCAATTACCTGCTCCACACCCTCTGCAGCCCATGTTTGCAGTTATTAGACAGTACCTTCCCTTGTATACATGTTGACTCTTCAACTAGACCATAAACAATTCGAGAGTAAACATGGCATCTTATACACAGAAATTATGCTTCTCAAAACCTTTAAGCTTTGCCCAGATAGGCTCACACACTTCCTGCTGGTGGCATCCCGTATCAATGCATGCTTCTACTTGCACTGGATTAAAATTGCATATCTGGAAAATTCTTGATATCAAGGTCCATCTTTGTAGGTCTGGTGTTTAGAATAGCAGTCAATCAATGCTTACTGAATGTATGCATCACCTCCATACTTAGTCCATGAATGTGCCTGTGCCTGAATGAGCACAAATTATTCGTGGAATGAATAAATAAACAAATGACCAAACTTAACTGGATAGTTGTCTCCATACTTGCATTAGCTTTAAAAAAAATTCCCCAAAGCCAAGCTCTTATTTAATTTTTTATTTCTATGACGTAGAATAATTGCGTCAATCAAATTCTGTTGTATCAAATGGCTAAAATTCATGCTGTGGTTAATGATGATTGATGCAACTGAAGTCTTCCACTCCAGGGAACATGAATCAAATCTCCTTCCTATTAGTTATCATCTGGGTACTTGGTAACTGCTGGAAAACCAAAGGGACCTCACCCTGAGAAATAGCTTTAATGGAAGAGTCATTGGCTATTGGGCAAAGAGTCAAGGAAGTATCATGAGGATGTTTTTCTAGATTTCCTAGTAGCTTTTACTCACCCATTCCATGTAGTGGCTTCATAATATGTCAGTTTGGCTAGGCTAAACGAGGTTACCCAGAACTCCCTGTCTTGTACATTTACCCTCAGAATGGACCTCAAGGGAGATTTTCAGGAGAGAAGAAGAGCAATAAACATTTTGTAGCCTGTACACAGTGTTAGTGCTGCTGATATGCTGAATGGCCTCATTGGTATAAAGCAATGTTGAACCTGCAACAGTCCAACTTTTGTATCTCCATCTCCTATTGGTTCTGCTCCTCTGGTTGAACCCTGATGGATATACCCTGCTTCCTCCCTGGTATAATCACCTACTGCCCTCCCTTTACTCATTTGTTTCCAGCTTGTTGGCATCCCTGATTTTCATCAGACACACCAACATATGCCCATCCTGTAGATAAGAGAACTAAGGCACAGAAAGTTTTTATAACTTGTCCAAAGCAGCACAGCTAGAAATTAAACCCATGTTCTTCACAACTACACATACTGCCCATGTCCTCCACTAAAACAAAGACAGGGTGATAATCATCTTTACGTGCTCCCCACTCCTAGAACAAATCGTGACACAGAGTAAGGAGATGTGAAATAAATATTTGCTAAATTAAATGTGTAACTTCAGAGCAGTTTGCCTCCATCCACATTTCTCTTTGGATGTCTCGCCTCATCTAGCTCTCTCCTCCTGGATGTCCTAGCTACCATCTCTCACACTGCATGCACACCTGTGTACCCTGCCAAATGCGTGGTCTTTTGTTCTTTCATTTCTTCTTAACAACTACTTCCCCTAGCTTGTCAATCATTTGGATGCCTCCCTCACAGTACCCTTCAATCTGTCGCCTTTCTGGTCCCTGAAGAATCCCAAAGCGAACATGTTATTCCAAAGAGAGGTCTGGAAAACAAGAAACTTCTCTTTTCAGTTCTCTTTCCACAGAGGAGCCTTGTCGTTATTGAGCCTGTGAAGCAGTGTCCTTCTAAGACTTACTACGCTCCTCTCAGCACATATGACAAGGCTGGAAGCAGGCAAGAAGCACCCTGAGTAAAAGTATTAAGGGACACTGGGTCAGTGTAGACATGAAGAGTGGCACCTCCATTGCAACATTTCCTCTGATAATACAGCTTTGATCAGCCCACTCCTGCTATGGACTGAATGTTTGTGTCCCACCCTCCGAATCATATGTTGAAGCCCTAACCCCCAATGCAAGAGTATTTGGAGGCAGAGCCTTTGGGAAGTAACTAGATCATGAGGTTGGGGCTGCTATATGAAAAAATAAGAGAAATAATCTCTCCACCATGTGAAGGCACAGCAAGAAGGCAGCCATCTGTAAACCGAGAAAAGAGTCCTCACCAGGAATTGAATTGACCTGCATCTTAATCTTAGATTTCCTAGCCTCCAGAATGTGAGAAATAAATTTCTATTGTTTAAGCTACCCAGTCTGTGATTTTTTTATGACAGCAGCCCAAATTAAGATAACTCCCATGAAAAATGATGGACGGCTTCCTAAGGATGGTGCCCATGAGCTCAGTAGAACTATTCAGTTCTTGCAGATGTGTTTTTGGACTGCCATGCCACATTCCTAAAATCTGGCAATCATAAGCAGGCTGACCAACTCTCCTGATTGGTCCAGGACTACGGGGTGTTCCTTGGATGCAGGACTTTCCGTGTTAAAGGGGCATGAGTCAGTCAACTTACCCTTGGGTGGCAATTGCTGGTAGAGAACAGGACTGTAAAGTGATATGTGCTAGAAGACATGCTCCAACGCTGACAACGTGAATAATACAAATTCTAACTCACATTGGTTTTTTATAGACTCGAGAATTTTTTGAGCTACGCGGACCCCAGAGATAATCACATTCAGTCCCAGATGTGTGTAGATGCGGAAACAGGAGCAAAGAGGTAAAGTGATTCATTCAGGGTCTCCTGTAACAGAGCTTAAGTCTGGACCCTCTGACCTCATGCTCTTTTCTCCCAGTCAGTAGTTTTCAAACAATGTTCTCTGGATGTATCTTCCTCCACTTTAACCAGAAAGGCCACTATCAGTTTAAGTTGGTATATTCCACCACAGAGACAGATCATATATACAGGCCAACAGTGATGATGATGATGATGATGATGATGATGATGACGACGACGACGACGACAATGATGAAAATAATGATGACAATAACAGGTAATAGGTATCAAGCACTTACTGCATACCAGGCATGGTGCCGGCCCATTTCATTGATCTAATCCTCATAAAACCCCTAAAGTACTATTATTTTCCCATTTCACAGATTAAGCGATAAAGCCAGGATACAAATGTTCACAGTATGTCACAGGAACCCTGTTCTCAAGTAGGCTGCATGTCAGAGTAGTTCTGCCTCTAAGACTGTCATATCAAAGAGGGAGGTAGGGACTCTATCTGATAAGACCATGACTGTGAAAAGGCCCCCATGGCTCAGGTACTCTCCTGCTCCCCCAAACATGCCTCCTGGTCACTCCTAATGTTTACCTTAGATTGTGGAAGGTTAAATCCTTGGACAGCCTTGAACATCTGTTTCTCACTCCTGGCATGATGCTACTAAATATATGTTTGTTAATGTTTGCGGATTGTCCTCAAGGAAATTTTTCCTTGCCTGCACCCTCCCCCCATTGTTCTTGCCTTCATGGCCATGGCCTCCTGACCTTGACTGCTGTCCCCTTACTCTGTGCTTCCTTCCATGAGCCATCACAGTGACACCTCCCAATTTAGCATCACGTATGAATGTCATTACCAGGAGCTTAGCTGTTCTTCCAGATCACTAAGTGATGAAGGCTAAATTGAGTCTTCTCACCTGACCCCATTACCCCCAAAAGACCCCAAGAGCTGTGGTCATTTGTCATCATGCCCTTCACTCCCATCCCCCAGCCAGTTCTCACTCTGAGTGGCACGGCTTCCTTCCACCCTGGCCAATTTGAATTAATTTCTCAGGCAAGATTTCAGGCTATTTCTCCTTTGAGTGATTTTACTAAAATCTGGATATATTACATCCACTGCATACGTCTCACCTTCTAGCACTGTGATTTGCTTTTTTATACCGGTCAAAACGTCCTGAAATGATTTGTTCTTTTATAAATGCACTCTCTCTGCTTTTCTCTATTTAACTGTCTTTGTAAATTTCCCACATTGCTTAATCTCTTAACTTGATCCTATTATTTATACTTGGGAAAGGAGGTGGACTTAAAGGGCAATGACTTCCCATTAACATGACTTCTTCCTTTCTGAAAACCCCATTGTCCTTAGATGGCCGCATTTCTTTCTTCCTTTCCCACTTTCCAACAGCTCCGTGTATTAACAGATTGTGACTAGCACATACCTCAGTGTGAGCATGTGCCTTGGCTATCCCATTCCCCACTGAATCCCAGCAGCCAAAGCAATGCTGAACATGTGGCAGGTGCTCAGTGAGTACTTGTACAAACCAGATACACTTTCCAGTGTATGCGGTCCTTCCACCTCCATTCTCTCCCCAGGTCCTCGCACCCCATGTGGTAAGCAGGGTAGATATAATCTCCACGATACAGATGAGGAGATTGAGGTTCTGTGAGGTTGAAGGCAGCAGAGCACAGTGGCTAAGGGCTCAGGACTGGCCGAGAGGCCCCAGTTCCAATCCCATCTTCTGTATCTTACTAGTCGGTTACCTGGAGCTAGTCTGTTAACATGCCTGAACCTGTTTCCCAGGAACAGGAGCAGTAGGAAAATAACAGCAGTACCCAGCCCATAGTGTTGTTGTAAGGCTGAAGTATGATTGCGACCTCAAAGCACTCAGTCTCTGGCACTTGACAGGCTAAATACTGAATTTCTAGAAAGTGTTCACGGCTGGGAAGTACAGAGCACAGACCACACTCAGGTCTTCTGCTAGTTCCAAAGCTCATACTGACACCCCACAACCTGTTACAAGAACCATGGTGACTAGCACCCTGTAGCATCCTTGGAGCGACCTCCCATTTACACCTGTCCCCAGGAAGGTCAAGGACCAAACACCTTCCCCAGGTCTGGGGAAGCACTTCCCTGATGTTAGAACATTTGCACAGAGGCAGCATGACCGTGGGGCCTGCAGGATATGACCACAGGCTCCTTCCAGTCTGGTCCCTTCTATCCTGTCACAACAGACCTGTCCATCGATCTACCTCCTGGCACAGTGTGGCTGTGGGAGGGTTCAGATGGTAAATGATGATGCCGTTTATAGTAACAACACTCCTTTCCATTCACAGTGCACTTTACAGTTTACAAATTGCTTTCATTTGATCTCGCAATAGATCGAAGGCAGGCAAGCCAGCTTCCTTATTCTTTTTTTCAATAGATGAGGCTGCAGGTGCACTGCAACGTATCCGAGCTACACATTCAAAACACAATCGGGACTTAAACCCACGGCTCCTCAGTCCACACAGGGGTTCTTCGATTTCAGCTCTCTCCTTGTTCCTTTATAACTCACCACCTTCTCCCTTACTCTTTCACCCCGCTCTCAGCTCCTGTATCTCCAAAACTGCGCTACTTCATCCTCCACAAAAAAGGAACTACTTACTACCCGTGTCATGGCTGTAGCTTGAGATTTGGGAAGACATACAATTTTAAAGTCACACTTAATTCCTCATTCCCTCTATATGTTCCCGTCCCCTGGTCACATGGTTCTGTCTGGCACTGTAAGGCGCTCTGGGCAGCACGAATTAGACACAGCTACCTCTCACCCCACAACCACCAAGCATCTGTCGGCAGAGGCATCACAATGGCCATCTCACAAAGAGTAGAAAGTGAGGTCCTTAACCTCTAACAGTTTATAGACTGTTAGAGAGATAAGAAGAAAGAGATAGAAATGATAGGAGGGGACAATACAAGGTAAGTGGCCAGTCAGTGGTACCAGAGAGTAGTACTATGGCAGCCTGAAGATCTGAGAAGGTCAGGCAAAGGGTGTCAGAAGGAGAAGAACTTGAATTAAACTTCAACAGGTGGCTAAAGATAGAGAGAACACAGTGCAGGGGAGCAGAATGAGCAGAGCCCCAGAGGTAAGAGTGCACCTGGCATAGGGACAGAGGGTCACGAGTTAGCAGGGCCTGGTTCTGGCAAAGGGTTCATTAAAGGGGATGGGAGCTGAGGCTGGGCCAAACTGTGGCACACTGAATGCCAGGCCAAGGAGGCTGGAGGTTAGTTACACTGCAAGGATATCCTATAAGGGGAGGGGAGAGGGCATCAAAGTGTTTCAAAGAGTGACATATGGAGTACAGAGTTTAGGGAAGATTTATTTGTCTTCAGTCCTACAAAAAAGAGGACATCAAGGCAGACAACAGGACAGAGACAAGCAGAGAACAAAGAGAAATTTAATAAGACTGCACAACATAATACAATACAGCTGCTGGAGGGCATGGGCCCCAGAGTGCGCTTTCACGGAGCAGCCAGAGCAAGGGGAGGACACA
This sequence comes from Macrotus californicus, assembly GCA_007922815.1. Taxonomy (NCBI): domain Eukaryota; kingdom Metazoa; phylum Chordata; class Mammalia; order Chiroptera; family Phyllostomidae; genus Macrotus; species Macrotus californicus. The sequence continues at coordinate 51,024 of VMDR010001243.1, forward strand.
AGAGGGGCGTGTTCAAACAGAGGGGAAGCGAGGAGAAATGATCGCCCCTCTCCAGATAGCCAGGGAGCGCAAGCCCGCTGCTTCTCCAGTGCACTCTGCGCTGCTTTGTCCTGACATCCATGGCTTTCGCAATGATGCGTCTGACAGCTGTCTCCCCCAAAGGATTGTAAGCGTTCAGAAGTGAGGATTGAATCTATCTCATTCATGCTGCACACCCAGCTCCTCATAACCCAGAGAGACTCGATAAAGTTTTCCAGGTTGCATTAAAGTGAAAGTCAGGAGCCAGTTAAAAGTACAGCAAGACTGCTCTATGGATTGGAGTAGTGTGGTCAAGAGGAATGAGAGATGTGGAAGAAACAGGAGTTTGAACTCAAGTTCACTGAAGAAAGTGAACAGCCAAATGTAGAAAGCATGGCCCTGGCAGGTGTAGCTCAGTAGGTTGGAGTGTCATCCCATAAACCAAAAGGTCACAGGTTTGATTCCCCGTCAGGGCACATACCTAGCTTGCAGGTTCGGTCCCTGGTCAGAACCCATACAAGAGGCAACCAATCGATGTTTCTCTTTCACATCAATGTTTCTCTCCCTCTCTTTCCCTCTCTCTGAAATCAATAATCATGTCCTCTGGTGAGGATTAAAAAAAAAAGTAGAAAGCACACACTAGAAGTCGCTGCCTTCAGAGCCCTCCCTCCCCTGTGCTCAGGTACTTTGCAGGTAGTTAACTCCTGGTTGTCCAGATACACAGTCTCCAAAGCTATGATGCCCAGCACACAACAGACAACAACAAGTGGATTTGGAAGAGGGATGGTTTGAAGTCCACGGAAACCATGAAGACCCAAAGCATACCTCTGTCTACATCGGTTCAAGGACCTTGAAATTTCAAAACCATGGAGGAAAGAAGTATGGGGGGCCCCCTCCCCCTTCTCTACCATGGAACTAGGGGCCTGCATTGTTGACTGAAGGCAGAAGTGTACAAAGCACCTAGACTTGCCATGCCTTGCTCTAGGCAACTGTCTCAGAATTGTTTTGGCAAGAAGAATGAGCTAAATCTAACGGAGAGCCTGAGGGGGTGATTTTTAATAAAATGCTTTGCCTTCACCAAAAAGCAGGGGACAGAAAGAGAAAGAAAGGAAAATAGAGTTTCTTACACATACAAATATTTACGAATCCCGAAAGGAACAGAGCCAGGACAGGAGGATGTGAAGGAAGACATGTGGTTCTGTATGGAAAATGGGTTTTGTTCTGTTTGTACTGGTGATTGTACCCTCCTGAACTATTTGTTTATCCCTTTTTACACTTGGAAAAGTTTTAAAATGTTTTATTGTATCTGCTACCTTGAGGAAGTAGAAAAAATGCAAGATGGGGGTGTGATAACATCCTGGATTTAAATCCTGGTAAGGATCATTCAGAGCTGGGCAACCTTAGGGAAGATGCTGACTCTCTAAACCTCCACTTTGCCACCAGTGAAATGGGAACAATAGATGCTCCCTCACCAGATTACTGTGCAGAGTCAATGGCTGGTGTACATTCAGTTGGAGCACATTACATGGGAAATCTACCCCGTGTCCCCAACACCCAGGAGACCATCAGGGTGAGTCAGCCCTTGCCTGCTTTTCCCTCTCCCTTCAGATGTACTGGGAAAGTGTGGGATTAAAAGAAATCACAGACACAAGCACTTCCGGCTCCTCTGACCACATGCCAGGTAAATATTCACATTCTCCTTATGAACAGCGAGGTAAAGGGTCTTATTTGGATTATTCTTAAGGAAAATTAGTTGAAGCCAAAGTGTCTGGCCAGGAGCAGATAAGGTCAGATCTCATACACACGACCTCAAGCCTGCTCAGAGTTTCCTAAGTGTAGGAGATTAACAGCCACTCCATGTGTCTGGGACCCCCGTGACAGAATAAATAATTCATTTCCATCCATGTTTCTTCTCCTGCTGCCTAAATGCAGATTTAAGTTTCAAACACTTGCGTTTGTAACTATAATAACAACCAAAATCCCAGTGAGGACTCCCCCTCCCAAGTAGCGTGTGTTCTCTCTGACTCTCCTGCTACTGAATTAGTCCCCCGGGAAGCCCGAAGACCCACACTTTCACCTTTCTCAGAGCAGAATGAAAAACTAGCTCTACTTACAGCTATTTACACAGCATCCCTGAAGACACCAGGTAAACACCCGAACCCAGGCAACTACCACTGGAAACTGGAGCCAAGCTTCATCGTAAATCCATTAGCCAACACACACATGGGCAACCAATGGTGAAATAAGAGCCTCCTAATTCACTTTTGTTCCTCTGGCACCCCTCCCAAGCTTTTTTCCTCCTCCCTTAGTGCAAGTAAAACAATGGAGTCAACCAGACAGTTAAATATCCTGCTTTGTTATATCATCAGATTATGATTCTTAAGCATTTTCTCCTTCGTGTTTTTGTTTAGATCTGATTCCTCCTGGGGAGTTATACAGACAGGAAATAGGGTGTGATCAAACAAGGCCGAACAGAAGACAGGGAGGGCCAGACCAACACTGCGTTTGTGGAACAAACTTGACTGAGGTCATCCCCAAAGGACAGACAGCCCATGTTGGCAAGAACATGTACTGTCATCACCACTGTGGGTCTCCCAGACCTACAGCAACCACTCACATGGAATTGGGAGCTCTTAGGAATTTGGGCAAGGGGGATGGGGCTCGGGGCTTGGACACATACATTGTTCTTACCTGTTGATCATGACAAGCAGCATCAAAAGAGAGTTTGTGAATTGTGTGGACCCTCAGAAATGTGTCCAAGAGGTAGTTTGTTACAGAAACAGGATTTTTTTTAGGAGCAGAAAGTAGGGTCTGATGGAGACTGAATTACATGCTGTCCCCCGTGTTTCTCTCTCTGTGGGAGTGATGAAACAGCACTTGTGTACCACCACAAATGCCACGGCTGAATGTTCCCGAGGCTTGTGGGAAATACTCCAAGGTCATCATATCCCACACAGATGTAGAAACAGGCAGAGATTATCATCCCACCACTATCAGCCAAGAAGGATGAGAAGACCTGAGTTCCACCAGGCACTTGCTTCATTGCCTGAAGGTAACAACTGATTCCTAAGAATTTAAGTCCCAACCACCCCCATCTAATTACTTTCAAAGGAGTGCTTCTGTCTTCCTTTGCATGCTGACTTATTAAAGAACCAGACAGCCTCACTTGCAAGATCGTTCTAGGCAACTGACAGCCTTAAAGAACTGCTCCTCTTAAGTCCACCACCAGCAGCATCATGGGCATCCCCTAGAAGCTCGTGAGGAATGCAGCATCCAGGCTCCACCCCACTCCAACCCTCACCAGTCAGAACCTGCATTTTAACAACTGTCCAGATGATGCATGTGCATGCTAAATTGTGAAAAGCACTGGCCTAGAAAGCAGTTCGAAGAAGGTCAAATGCAACCTTGTTGCTGAGGGGCAGCAGCCCATTAAAGAAGGGGCTTTGCCCTCATAGTGCTTGTTTTGGAAGCCATAATAACCACATCCTTCCAGCCACTGTACCTTAAGACTCAATCTGTTGTGCCTGCTATACTCAGGTGTGAGGCAGGAGATGAGTATAGTGGCCACAGGTCAGGGTGGAGTTAACATCAGCAGTGACAGAGGGGAGGCACTGCCTTCAAAGCCTAGACAAAATGTATGGCTGAGAATTAGGTCAGTGTGCTAAGGGGCAGCAGCTGATCAAGCAACAGCTAAAAAGAAAGACTCTGTGAATGAGGTGAGGCATTTGAGAAAGCGATATTTTCTGAGAAGAACTCTTAAAAAACGCACTTGAACCTAAAGGGCCGCCTCACTCAGCTGTGCATTGCCAGCAATCCACATCAGACGATCTATGCAGAGGCCTGAGATCCAGGCAGAAGGAGACGACTCTGTCAGAACAGTTTTTACCTACAGCAAGCTGGACCTGGCGTTCACTCCATTTCCAAGGATTTTTCCCTGCCTCTGTTCACATCAGTGAACTAAGATCCCAAGATGCTGACCCCTTGATTACACTGATACAAGAATAACAGGGGCCTCCCCTCCCTGCTCTCTGCTTCCAAACAGAGCCTCTGCTGGTACCCCGTTCACATCCTCACTTTGTAGAACAGGACCACTTGACAACCAGCTGGTGAGAGTGAACGAGACACACCCCAAGTTTCCTGATTCCTGATGAAGAACATAGTTGGATACGGCTTCAGATTATTAAAATTCTACCCAGATGTTGTTGGCATTTGCCACCTGGTATCTATCCCCTGTTCCCAAAATGTTGGGTCAAATATCCAGCCTCCCCCTGATGCCCAAGTGCTGCAGGAAAAGCCAATTCTTCCCTCTAATCCTGAAATTTCGGCGTATTTCCACTAGGCCTAAACTACCAGCAACACCCACCCCTCTGATTATCATCAGAGAAGAACATGGGACATAAACTGGTCCAATTAGTTTGAAGCCCCAGGATTTTTGTGGAATTGCTGGGGAAGAAAGTCACACTTCTTTAGTTAACATGAACCAAAAAGCCAATGGAACAGCCTACGAATGGCCACTCACTATGTCAGCATCATAAGGGAAATGGGTAGCCTGCCAAGAAGAAAGGCCACACCAAGAGAGTGAAGCCAAAAGATGGGTGAAGCGAGACGCTAGGTCTCGGTCACATCATTTGAGTTACTAGACTTTTCAGGAACTGAGCCCATAAATTCCCTTTGTTGTTTAAGGCAGTTGAGCTGAAAATTCTATTATTTGCAGCTGAAAAGCATCCTGACTGACATACCAGATTAATAAATCTTCCCCTGCTGGAAAGAAAGATAATGTCTCACCAAAATTCTCTCAGCCCGGGTCTATATTAGACACTCCCAGCTCCCTTCTTCCCCCCAAATAAATTCTCAGGCCCCCCTTCCTGCATTCCCTGCTCTCTAAAACAATAACCCCAAATCACTTCAGGTTCTCAGTTCCTCTTTCTTTCACCAGGCGTTTCATCCTTCACTCCATCTAGGGATTTAATTATCAGAAGCAAATCGTCTACCCCCACCCCAAAGTTCTGCTACCCCCTCCAAGCCCGCACTCCCTCCTTCACCATATTTAAAGCGGGTTGAGGGAGCCTTTATTCTAACCCCAGTGCAATTCTCCCAGCTCTTTCCTAATCCCCCCACCTGTGAGATAATTGCTGGCATTTAGGGAAAAACTCAATAGTAATCATAGACTTGCACACAAAGACACAAAAAGAAGCAGATAAAAAAGGAGAAAGAAAAAAATCGCAAGCCCAGAATTATCCACATTCTGACATCCATTCCAGAAACACAATGGGGCCAGTGGCTCGCCACGGGAAACAAAGGCACAGCTTTACAGGAAGGGGGCGCATTTCAAAATATTGTGGTCTTTATGGTCCCTATACATAGAGTAAGCTAAAACCAATCAAGAAACTAAAATGGGTTGTCATCATTTAACTTCACAAGCCAGGCATAAAAAATAAGCAGGCCTATCAAACGTGAATTCCTATTTATGGTCTTAATGCAACGAGAAAATTCTCCTCATCAAGGGTGTCCCTTGTTAGGTGGTGAAAAGGGAAAAACTGATGCAGTGATCATAATAAAATAAAATCCCACTGAGTCAGGCATCTGGCCTTACTCCATCAACCCAGGTTAAGATCCCAGCCGTGCTTCTAGCTTTTGGGTTATGGATGCAACATAGAGATTAAATCTCTGAAAACAAAACAAAACAAAAAACACAACAAAATGCATATGTAACAACTAGGTTTAGAAACTAAGGTAAATGCCACACTTACTTTAAACTATATAAAATGCAACAGAAATGCCTTTAGGAGAGTCTTACGCACTTCCTTTCTGATTAGCTCTATTCCCTGGAAGGTGCTGTAGAACGCTGCCTGTCTCAGACTCACCCCATCCTCAGAGTCACTGAGACCTGCAGGCTCTGTGGGGCCAAGGCAGAAACTAAAAGCCTGTAGTGTCACTAGTTCCCTGGGTGATTCTTATGACTTTGAGAAACATTACTATAACTCTGTGGGGTTTTGTTCAGATGTAAATCCACGTCCATATGTGTCCCTTTCCTTCTCCTCCTGGACACACAGCTAAATTGCAGTGCCTGACCTCCTTGCAATTACATGGGATCGTGTAACAAAGTTCTGGCCAGGAGTAGGTGGCACACACTACTAAAAGGTTTGACCCCCAATCAATCACCCAATTCTCATTCCCTCTCTTTCTTTCTCTCTCTCTCTCTCTCTCTCTCTCTCTCTGTCCCTCCCTCCCTCCCTCTCTCCTTCTCTCTTCCCCCAACCCACCAGCCCTGACCCTTGCCCAATGAATGCAGTAAAGGATTAGGTTCTAGAAAATGATAAAGCCACAGGATGGGCGGTGCCTGAATGACAACATGGAGAAGAGACCCCCCCACCCCCCACCACAACCACCCACCAATCTGCTCTGCAAACCGTGATGTGAGTGAGAAACTTTTGTGAGCGTTAACCGAGTGGGATTTGGGAATTGTTTGCCAGAGCAGTTAGCCTCTCCCTCTGTTTTCTCCTGTTGCCCAATCCCTCTCTCAGCTTTGGGATCGAGGAAACACAGACTGGTTAGGAAACAAACCACAAGTAGCTGCCACAGCATCAGGGTAATATCTCCACCCCACAGGAAACTACTTATCTCCAGAACAAAGGCTCTCACGTGTTTAGTAGCATCTGGTACAGACAAAGCCCAATACAAGAAAATAAAAACCTATATAAATAGCTTTTTGAATTCTTTATATAGGTGTTTTTGTCCTACTGTATTGTGAGCTCTGCTTAAGAAAAAACCTAATTTTTATTCATTTTGTGTATCCTTTATGCTCAATGCTTATTAAATTCAATTACACTTTATTGTTAGTGCCAAGGGAAGTGAAGGGAAGATATTATTTATTAAAATTGTAGCAAAAGCCAGACATATTGTTATGTACTTAACATGTTAGTTCATGTACTTCTCAATTTTACCAAAAGCAAACTAACATATTACTTATATGTAATATTACCCATATGCCTTATTAAGAATATACTATAATAATGTATTGCTACCCCATTTTATATAAGAGAAAACTGAAGTTCAGTAAAATCGACTGAAGTGACGATACGTCATGTAGAATCAGTGTAGGCTTTGAGGTCAGGAAAAACTAAGTTGATCTTGGTTCTGCTGCTAGTTCTATAACTAGTTCTGCAAACTTGAACTTCTGTTTTCTTGTCTGTAAAAATGGGGAGAAAGCCATGTAATCATTCAGCAATTTCTTTGAAATGATATAGGAAATAGAGTTTAAAAACTCTTTGATCTTGGCTTTAGGCAGAGGAGGAATTGGTAGAGAAATTGAAGGAACACTTCAGACAAAATAAAAACCATTTCCAAGAAAGAGGAGGCACTGGTCGTCAGCTCCACAGCAAACCGGCAAGCACGGGCCGGCAGAAGAGCCAGCGAACAGAAAAGCAGCCGCTCCTCTCCAGGGAGAGCAGCGCTGTCTCTATCCACTAAATGGATGAAACAAAAATGCATAAAAGGCTTCCAGCTACCCAGTTGGCCAGAAAGGGCATAAAGGATGCAAGAGTGAGTGAGCCTGTGAATCCTCAAATGTATTTTTTTCTATTATTTTTGGAGGGAAGCCGACAAAAACAGGAAAGGATCTGGAAAGTTGACAAAAATCATTATTCTCCACAAATTACTTTAACCTTGCCTACGCGGTGACCTTCACACTACCACTGGCTTAATGGCATTTATTTCAGCGCTAGCTGATTTCACTATTACAGAGAGGCAGAGCACAAGATAATACAACTAAGTCACTCTTGTAAATATTTAATATCATTGCCTTTTTTTTTTTTTTTTTTTCCCTTTTAACAAGTCACTATCAAAAGCTGAGCACATAGTAGAAAACACATTTTCTTCTACCCTGGAAAGAAAGCTTAGTGCTCATGCCTTTATCTATATCGTTCTCCAAACAAGTCCAACACCTGAGAGCCCTTGTGATCAAACCAGTCTGAAGGAAGGCTATTTTGCAACAATTTAAGGACTGATGTTATGACTCATCAACACCCTGCAAAGGTGCCTAATGAAAGGGCACTAAACTTAAACCATCAGACCCAAGGTGAACCCTGAAGGAGTAAGTTTTTTAAAAGTAAATGAAAAAAACAACAATATTGGCTTAAAGATAAACATATTCTTACTGGAGAAAAAAAACGAATTTTCCTTTTTAGTCATAAATGTTGTAAACAAAAATGACTACACTATTTTTAAAGGAAGTGCGAAAACTATCAGGCAACAGTTTGAAAATCAGTCCCAGGTGAGTTTCCGCACAGGCAGCCACTCTGTTCTAAACTGTCAACACGGGACAGTAAGGAGGAAAAAATGGGTGTAAAAGCGCTCTTAAGTCAACGAGTGTCACCATCTTATGTCATCTAAGACCAAGCAGTCGACGGGAAGTCCAGACATGATAGAAAGAAAGCATTATAAAATCCTGAAAGTCAGAGCAACTTACTAACAACTTCAAAAGCTGGGGTTGGGTCAGTTTCTCAGGACAGCCAAGATATTTAAGAGACAACTTTGTTTAGAATGCTTGAACTCAATCTTCCTTACAAGGCATTATTGATCACTATCTCAGCAGCCTGTGGATAACCTGTAACAAATGCTACTCTCGAAGTGAAGATGAGTAAGACAACTTGGTTCACCCAAGAGGCAACTTGGTGGGAGAGGAAAGAAACTAGCACTGGGAGTCAGAGGGTCTGGGTCCAACCCCAAAATCGCTAGGAATTATCAGCGTAGCATAAACACAGCACTTATGCCCGCTCAGCACATTTTGTCATCCACAAAAATGACAATGGAATGAACTAAAGGAATTCTAAGTTCCCTTGGAGCTCTGAAATTATATGCTTCTAAGGTCAGGAGAAGCAAATCAGCATTTTTTTTAAAAGTAACTCTTAGTTCAATATTTTTATTGTCTGCATGGTTCAAATACTTTCATCAATTAATATAAGGGAATCCCATACAAGAAGAACAAAGACATCCATCAAAGACATAAAGAACAAACAGGCTTTATCAGGATTACTTTTTGTTATTGCGGGAGGCTTTCTAAGAAAGGGGCCAGTTGTTCCCTCTTGTAATGGAGGTGCCCAAACACTTTCTTCTGAGAGTCTAACGGGATTGCAAGGAGGCCAGGGCTGTCAGTGTTACTGAACTCTGCTAAGAGTTATAAGCTCAGTGGTCCTTAGTGCCCGTTCAACAAGAATTTACTGAGTCGTTTCCACTCTGAGGCAGGTACTGTCGCAGGCACTGGAGAGCCCATGGTGAGCAACACGGATATCGTCCCTGGTTTTATGGCGCTTGTACTTACTCTCAGGGACTACTAATTCCTTAGTGTTGTGCGGTGCCGTTTTAATTTGCACAGCGTATTCACCACCGTGATATGATTATTACCCAGAACAAACCTGCCATATAGACATTTTACAGGTCAAGACACAGAAAGGCAAAAAGATTAATTTTTTCAAAGTTCCCAGATCTCTGATGAGGTATACATAGGTACAAGATGTATCTATGATGATGAGAATTAATATTTATTGTTAGTGTTGATGATAACTTATGTGTGTTTATATTCTATCCAAGCACTAACATAAGCCTTTTACACACATTGTCTCGATGGTTCCTCTCAGCAGCCCGCAAAGTGGGTAGTATTGCTACCGGTAAACAGTCGGAGCACTGGGGCATCTCCCCATTGGCCAAGATTGTGATGGGGGAGGTTCTTACACTGAGGGTGCCAAATGCTAGCAAGATAATTGGACAGGAAAAGCGCCCCTCACCTCTGGCACCAGACTTGAGGTGGGACCAGGGGAAGGCAGCACATGCGCCATAGCAGTCAAAATAGCAGTGGGAGGTGCTGGACCAAAGAGGCCTGTCAGTCTAGCCTGGGGAAGGAAGGGATTGGTTGGGAGGTGGACCCGCCCAAAGTGCGTTTGGCAAGTTGGTTGGTCATTTTGAGAAAGCTCCTGGTCTGTCCCACACCCAAGGTAAAATAATCCCAGGGGTTCAAAGAAGCTCTTGTTGCTGGTGACCTGGACTTGCATAGTGTGCTTGCCTGTTCTCTCCATGCGCTTCGGGAGGGAGCCTCTCTTGCCCTCTCTTGTCCACCTGGTAATGCTCTCACCTGTACATGCATGTGGTCTCTCGCCCAGAAGCACGTGACCATGCAGCCCGGGCTGCCTCATGGCCCAAGGCCATGTGGGCTCTACACACAGGTTCCAGGAGGAAGTCTGAAATGGACAGCAGCTGGGACCAGATAAGCTACCTAGATGGGGACTAAGATTGCTTAGCAGCCACCTGTGGGACTCAAAGCACTGTACTTCAAAATGGAGCAGGAACTCTGGACCCTGGCTCTTGTCTTGGTCTGGCTGAGGACACAGTTGGAATTTTTCCATGGCAGAAAGCGAAGATGAGCTTTGAGATGGGAGTCCGTGATTCTCCCAGGTCGCACTGCTCCTGAATAAACCTTCTTCCCTTTTGCAACGGCATCTGCCTCGTGAATTTGGTTTGGATGGCGGCAGGCAGCCAAACTTCCATTTTTGTTCAATTACAGTATTACTGTTCCCATTTTACTTATTAGGATAATGAGGCTTAACAAGGTTACTTAGCTTGTAAGTGTCAAGCGCTAACACCGGTGCTTTCATCTACCACGCACCCTAAACGACGTCCGTCTTCTGACAGTTGTCTCAGCACTCTTGTTATTCCACCAAGCTGACCCCACATTAGAATAACTCACACCTGGATATCTCATCTTCCAGGCTCGGTTGCCACATGGATCAATTAGTTTAGAGCTGGGAACCTCACCCATAACAATTCTGGCTGAGGCATTTGTAAATGACCAATATTGGTCACCAGGGAAAATAAAGGAGAGTGTGGCTGGCTCAGCAAACTACATTGCCATAGACCAGATTAATAGCCCCAGGCAAATGGTCTACTACGGATGGATCAATGGCCACCACTTTAAACTGAAGGAACAGCACATAAATAGGACAAAAGTCCTCAGCCTTGCAAAGAGAGAGCCCACAAAATGCTTAGCTGAGCCAATGATTTCTAAACAAAGCACAAGTAATTCTTACCAGGAAGGATTTATTTCGCCTACATGTTCACTGTCTGGAAAGAAAAGCTGTTGGTAGCCAAACTCCCAGAACAACAGAATGAACGCCCTTTAGATATGCAGTGGAGAAACCACCACAGTGGCTGCTAACCTGCTCCAAATTTCAAAGCAAACACGATGAAGTTCCGAGTACTTTTCTCATCTTATGCTGAGATGAGCTGAGATCAGCTCTTCCTAGAGTTGAGGCCGTCTTCGGAAGCATTGTTGACACACACTGTGCGGATATCCATTTAAGGATTAGGTAATACAAACTGAAGTGTCTTAACAAGACTAGTGCCTTTAAAACTGCATTTCGGCTAACATCTGTGTTAGGCATTTTACCAGGAAGCGGTAATTTCCCTATTGAAACTAACCCATCTAAAAAAACTATTCCCAATCAAAACAGAAGATGCAGTTAAAAGGATTCTTGAGTGAAACCAGTCCAAAAGCCTCTTTCAAATTCTATAGACATTACAACTTATATTACACTTGGAAAAGACTTTAGAATTATCTTGTCCAAAATTTTTCAACTGAACACTAGATTTAATTCTAGCTATTCTCATCCCAGATGTAAATTACCAAAAAAAAAAAAAAAAGATTTCACATCAAATAAACTTGGGTAACTTTAAAATTACAATTTCTTTTTTAAAGAGTCATAATTTGCATAGTCATAACAAAGGCTCTGAGAAGTCCTATGGTCAAAAAACACCTGTTTAATTTTGTTGTAAACCTATGTTTTGAGAACTTAGTTTTCCCAGTAGTTTTTTTTCTTGAAATATTATTAATATTTCTCAAAATTCTTTCATAAGATGGTGATCTGGCTGAATATGCTATATATTGTAATATCAAATTCTGAAGGATGGCAAAATTTCTCTAAATCCACACTCACTTACATTTTTCCTTGGGGCTATTTCAAAACCAGATGATACATTAGTTTTAAAGAAATATAACAAGTAAAACCTCTCCAGTTCCTCTAGACGTGAACAATAAGCAAATGGTTAGTATTTAAGTTCCAGCCCTCCCTCCCATCAACTGCATAACACACAAGATACGATACTGGACTACAAAACTCATATTATCAAGTTCATGCTCAGAGATATCACCCATAATTACAGAACATGGTTTTTCGTTGCATATTTTAAGCCATGTAGCAACTCTTAACAGCTACATCAAGGAGCAACTGATCATAGTAGCATACTGGGTTCATTTCAAGAAAATGGGTCAAGAGCTTTTCCTACCTTTGTGATGTGATACGCATTTTAGCTTGTTCTGGGAGGAAGTGTGATACATGCACACACTAGTATTTGAGGTTGGCAGTTTATTTTGGGGTAGTATTCTATCCAGCCAAAATACTGACTCTCACTTCAGTAATGGATCTGCAGGCATTTGCAAGGCGCAGTCATTAGCTTATCTTTAAGTAAATATTTTGATTGTCAGACAGCTCATTGCAAACAAGGTTCTTTTCCAAACACTCACTCCTGACGCAGTCAAGCCCACTTGCACACCACTCGTCTAATAATCTGTGTCTGTGCTAACATGTAAAAATCACCCTCAGGCAGTCAAAGCACAGGAGGAAAGCACGTTTTGCAGACTCTCACTTAAAAGGGCTCCAGAACATGGGGGGACCTGGTTCTCCTTCAGTGCTCTGGTCTTTACTCTGCTACATTACCATAAAGCCTAGGAAATGAGCAATTACACACCATCATCTCCCCTAACTGCTATCCCAGAAAATCGCACACTCACAAAACAGCATTAATTGTCAGAATTAGCAACCATTTCAAAGGCAGCTGTTCTTTCACTCTTCAGTAGCCTCCAAATCTCAAACCATCGCCCTGTATCAATCGATTGCTCTTGCACGCACATGCGCGCGCGCACACACGTGATCCCTAGCCAAATTTTTAAAATTTGTCTATGTTCAAAGACTCTTAAAAAACCACACAGTGTTTATGAAGCAACCTTTTCCACCCCAATACTTGCTGTCATTGTCACAATCATCTGGAAAGCTTCCAACATGCACAGAAGGACTTGTCACAGCTCCAGGTGAAAGGGCTCTGTGTTTTTGTGGTAGGGGGGAAAAAAGAGCAGTATCTCTTTAAGAGTCAACAGTAAATTAACTTGCCCAAAAGAGTGAAATAATTAGCAGTTAGTAGCTTATTAAAAGGATGGCAAAGGCCAAGCTGCCATCTGGGATCTCCGGTTTCTTCTGATTGTTATTATGTCAAGATGGGGAAGTTGCATTAGCTTTCATGTTGCCACGCCTGCCCTTACTTTACATGTAAATTCTAATGAAAGATGCGGCACTTTGGAAATCCGACGTCTATCAAAAAGTGTTATTAGTCTGGCTTTTTACAAAGCATATGGTCTTTTCTACCTCTGCTGTTCTACTTGCCACCAAATGCCTACGGAAAAAAAGAGAGAAAAACCCAATGATATCAATTAAATATTCCCTTTGTGCAGAGGGAAACCTGAGCTTCTTCAAAAACTGGGCCAAGCTGAACCTCACCAAAGGGCAATGTGTTTGCCTCTGTTTACACACAATGAAAGCCACAATGCTTCCTTCTCTCTTGAAGTTAATCCCACCTAATGAAAATTAAAGTAATCTAGAGCCTGCCCACTGATTACTGTAAGGATACACGCAGTTTGGGAGGGAGTGGGGAGAATAAATGTATTTATTAAAAATAAATGGCAGAAAGGGGCATGACAGAACCTTAGGGGGGTGATGGATACCTCAGTCTGGATACATGTGTGTTTATAGGCTAAAAATATTTAAGCTGCATGTTTAAGAGTGTGGATTTCATATACTTTACACGATGTGTGCTCTTCCTCAATAAACAAATGAATAAAACAAATAAATGAAATCGCCCCTGTGAGTTCACATACAGCGCATACTCCCTTTTCTGATTCTGAGAATTTAAACAGTAGAGATTTGATTAACTGAATTATTACCTGATAGTGTCCCTTTAAAATAAATTAATAAAATTAATTTTAAAACTGCATGTATACCAATAAGTTGAAAACAGAATTTATCCAAGACTTTAGAAGGAGATGTGGCTAGTGCATGTGAAAGCCACTTTCAGACTCCTGTGGACTGTCAGCAAGGTGTTGGAGGGCCAGTCCCGTAACTGCTTGGTCAACCCTCTGTCCTGAACACCTAGCGCGTGGCTCTCTGTTAATATTTGTTGAAAGCCGAATAAACAGCGCTTTCGTGTGTTGAAGCTGACAATCTGCTAAATTCAGATGTTTACCACCCTGGAATGTATTATATTCAGTACACTACAGAAGGAAGCCAAATGTGAAAACATACTCAACCAGTATAAACCTATTAATATGTATTTGGACAAATTGTACCTATACCCAGATACACATGAACTGCCCTGCATGCCTGAGAAACAGACCATAAGGTATACAAGCCTAAGCACATAAGGAACTGCACTCTGCTATTCTCTCAATAAATACTTTTCCATTACACTACTGTTTTGAACTCTTTATAAATGAGATGTGTCATAAAGATAATACAATTTAATTGAAAACATCCTTTACCTTTAGGTGCTATCAAAATTTATACGTGTACATAGAAATTTACAGTTGAAATTATATATCCTCTAAGAGTCTGTACAAATAGATCACTATTCACCTTCAAGAAGAAAGTGTTTTATGATATTGATATATATACACATAAAAATCTGTGCATAATCAATACATCTAAATGATAATTGAGTTGGAAATAAATATGGTGCTTAGGAATCTGGGAAATATTTTTCTTTACGTATTGTCAATTAAAATTTAATTGAAACATCCCATTGATCCACAGTACATTTTACTAATAAATATACTGTTCACATTCACACATTTTTAAAAAATGTTCCAAGAAACAACTGTTCTAAAGAAAAAAATGTCTTTGGTGTCCCATAAAAATTTCTAAACAAGGAAAAGGAAAAAGAACAATTTCATATTTTTAAAGCACCATTTTAGAGACATCACTGTCAAAGACACAGAGTTGCTAAAATCAGGCAATTATACTTATGTTTAAAATAAATCTATTTTCCCCCTGCAGACTTTCAAAACATTAGAAGAAAAAGAAAACATGGAAAACAGGCCTCTTTAAAAAACCAAGTGATTTTATTCATTGTCAAGAGGACAAATCAGTGGTGGATGAGAAACAGATGAGGCAAGAGATGGAAATGTAATATTGTCACTATTTTATTATAATTAGATATTTATAGAGCACAGATGAGTTTATTTTCATAATTAGTAGCTGGCATTGCATTTACTAATTTGCATAAACAGTTGGCTATCAAAGCAGTAACTTATTTGCAGGGCTCTCGAGTCCTAGCAGGGACAAGAGGGGGCTCAACTCCTCAAATCAGCTTTTTAAAATGTCATTACCAGCAAAATAAAATCTACATGAAATCATGTTCAAGTTCATGTAGCTTGATTATCTCTTTCCGGTCCATGTTGACTAGTTCAGTATTGAATAGCCAATGGTCAAATCTACGTGGGAAAAACTACATATAAATAAATCTGAAGGAATTTCTAAATTCTGGAAGATTAAAGGAGATCTCAGGTTCAATACTAACTAGTCCAGTAAATGAAAAGTTCTGTAGAGCAAAAGGAAAAAAAATAAATTAAACGCTCCCAACCACCCTTTCTATTTAAAAATTGTGCCAGTTCTTGGCAAATTGTTGAAAGCGTCAGTTACCCTCTTGTTGGTCATTGTCAACATTCTCACACCCTCCCCTACTTTACAAAACCAGCTTCACACAACCCATGGATCAGGCTCCCTGGCACCAATGCTAAAGGTAGGGCATGTTCCTGGGGTCCTGACCATTGCTATGAGCAAAGAGAAGTGTTGCCAGTGACTACCCCCACTACTGACATTCAGCAAGAAATCCTGGAGGAATACCATACTTCTCCTTTCTCTATAAGTCAAAGGTCAAAAACTTGTGGTTCGTGGGCCAAACCACGTGGGGGGGGGTGTATTTATACATGGATAGGGAGACAGAAAGATGCTGTGAGCCAACATTTTCATAAATTCCACTTCTGGCCTATCTTGAGGATCTGGTGACATGGGGCATGCATTCTTGCATGGAAGCAATCAGCTGGAGCAGAGTAGATGCTGCTGCCCTTGACAGGATTTGTGTTCCACACTTTGCCACACAGTTCCCACCATTCCCTATTGTTTATCTTACACAAGGATTTTTCTTAGGATGGGATCTGTTCTTTATGAAAGCGATCAGGCCCCTGTAGGCAGTTGAGTCTGCAACACCTACTCCAAGTTCAGTTTCAAGGGAAAGTAGTTGGTAACCTAACCCAGAATGGGCAATCCCCAAATTAACAAGGGAAGAAGGATGGAGGTCAAAACATACTCTAAACACTTAAACACAGGCTGTCAAAATCAGGTCAGAAAGTCAATCATGGCTTGTTGCTGAATAATTCCTTTGACCAGCCACTTTTTGAGTAAAGTCATATTTGCTTTTGGCTCAATGCAACTCAATGGTCTATTCAATGTGGTAGTTATCATTTTAGCCTAAACATCCAGCTAACTTCCCAATTCTTTCCACCTCAAGTTTACTGCTTCATCACTCAGCTTTAAAGAATGACAGAATCTGAGGTAGTCTTTTCTCTGACAAGCTCCTAAGAATAAATCCAAAGACCTTTCCCACTTTTATTCTGGTGTAATCAATTTCCCTCCGTCACTTGTACACACAGGCCAAGAGAAGGCCTGGGGGAGGAGGGACTGGAGCGAGAATATCTGGCCTCCCTCCATGACCCCTGGGGGCTCCTTTGCTCAGTTAGTTGGGGTGGCGAGGGTAGTGATCAGAGGCAGAAGTTGGAGTACAACTGTGGACAATGCACTGAGCTAAGCACAGGGTGGGCAGCAGAGGTGGCCAAGACACAGCCTCTGTCCTCTCAGGAGGTGGGGGTGACTGAAACACATGTGTAAATCTTTTTCAAGACAGATTGACATAGGTCCTTTGTAACAGAAGCACAAAGTCTGGTGAACCTAGGAGGCTTGGGTCTTACAGGATGAAAGGGAAAAGAAGGGTGCTTCAAGGACATTCAAGAAAGAGGGTAGAGCTTGAACGAAGACAGAAGGCAGGAAACCATACTGTGGGTTCAGGCAGAGGGAGCGGTTGACTTTAGGAGACAGGGTGCAGGCAGAGGTGACAGGGCTGAGTGGGCTGTGGCACTGAGCAAATAAAGCGAGAAGGCACGTTGACAATCACACAATGAGAATCCATCAAAAGCTTTTGAACAGATGAGCTACACAATCTGATTTCATTTTAATTTTGCGTTATTTCCGCTTTTAGGTAACGATGACTGACAGCAGGATAAGAAGGATTAGAGATTTTGAGTCCCTTCCACATGTAACCTACCATGCTGGCTACATCTGGACATTAACAGATAAATATGTTTGTCTTCTTGCTGACTAGTAGAGGGGAGAGGCCCAATTCCCAAATAACTTGAATAGAAGCTACACCGAGGGAGAGCTCCTCTCTGAATAGAGCATTCAAGATAGTATCAACTAGGAAGTGAAATCTACATATGATTTCATGGGATAGAAAAAAGGAGAAGAGGGGCTGTTACAAGAGAGAAGCAGAATACATAAATCTAGGGGGTAAGAAAAGGGCCAGTAAGATTATCGGACATCCTCTTTGGCAGCAATTTTGCATCTCAGATTAACAGAAGAGAAGGTTAAAGGTAAACCGGGCCATATCAGGGATAGCTTTGAAAGCCAGATAGCTAATCCCGCTCTCTATTTGGTGAATGGCAGAGTTTAAGCAGTTCTCAGTTACTGGACCGACTGGAAGAGAATAGACACAGGTGACTAATCTAAGAAGGGCTAGCTGGACCCTGAACTAGTGTGTTGATAGAGATGCAAGAGACATTCACATGAGAATCTCAACTGCTCTGTCAACTGGTCATGAGGGAACAAGAAAGTTCAGGAAGGTGAAGGACAGGAAGCAATTCCTGGGTTTAGACTCAGGTGATAAGGAGGATGGGGGCACCATTAAAAAACAGGGAAGCCAGTCTGTGGCCAGATGGTGAGAAGGTTTACTTGAGACATACTGAGGTGACAGTACTGCTGGAACGTTTATATGGACCTATGTTCCTGCGAATACAAACTACAGGCTGGAACTTGAGATCAGTCGGTGCCAGTGACATCACCCTTGGATCCAAGGGAGGCTGTATAGTGCGGTGGTTAGGGGCTCAGACTCTGGGTTTCATTTCCGCTTAGTCGTCATCTAATTTCGGTTACCAAACTCTCTCAGCCTTATTCCACTTTTCCATGAAGCAAAGCTAATGCCATCACCTATCACATACAACAGGTGTGAGGACCCAGTGTGAAAAGCATCTAAAGCACATGGCACAATGAGAGGCACATGGGAAATAATCGATGTTAGCAGTGGCCAGTGAAGGAAAATAAGATACCGAAGTACAAAACCTCAGAACACTAAGCACGCCTATCTTAGGGGATGTTTTAGGGGATTAGGGAAACACAAAGAGAGAGATGGGATGAGTGGGGGAGAAAGAAAGGGAGAGTGACTCTAATGTGCTCTCATGGAAGCCAGTGGGAGGAGGGACAGGTGACACAGTGCCACATGCTTCAGGAAGGTTGAGTCCTGGACCAAAATTGGTGGCCTTGCCTAGGAGGAGATCCCTGACAGCCTCTGGATGAACAGTAAGAAGAGAAGCGGGCATCACAGCCAGACGCACACTTTCAACCATTATTGCTCTTCCTCGTCCCCTCTCCCGGCTCCTTTCAAAAGGTACCACGCTCATAACAGGGTAAGGGTCCCCATGGCAGATTTCTGAGAATGAACCTACCTGTGATTCGCATAAAAGGAACAGGTAATCAATCAACCCCTGAAGAGAAAGGGCTGAGCTGCTTCCAAGGTCACCACGCATAACATTTTAAAAGGCCACCAAAGCATGAAACTCAAATGAGAGATGGCTAGTTCACAGACTAGTCATCAAATCAGCATTTTCAATAACTTGTCAGCCTGGTGCAGATACATATTTATAATTCATCAATTAACTTCTCCTCTCGCTCCTGAACAGCTAATCCAATTTGAGCTGGCGAGCCAGGTACTCTGGGCTCAGGTCTCCGACAGCTTTGATTAGGAATGGATGAGTGAGCTGTGCTACCCAAAGATGTGAAGCCCTGGAAGGCACGTCAGAGGGTTGGAGCAGCCCACCTGCTCGGCACCTCTCCTTTTCCCCGGCTCCCTGGCAAAGGTGGACTTTGTGAGTTCAAATCTGGCATTATCTCTTTCTCCACTTTCTCCTTACAATGTAATGCACCTCCAGCCCCACCATTCTTAGATCATCACCCCCCTATCAGAAAATTTCCACTCCCCAAAATATAGGCACAAAATAAATAGGCCCCAAATTTCATATTAAGTAAAAGGTCAAGCAATTAATTCACCAATCCTCTTCCCTTTCTTACTGATCACCCTTCCCTCACTACTGTTATCCCCAAGTAATAGAAACAGAGGTGTGTCACTTCACAACCCGCTGTTTCCTCCACACATTTATTGGGAGGGGTTTGTAGGACACCTTGCATTAGGTAAAACGTGTCTCCCTCACGCTGCAGAGCCACTTTCAGAGCCCCCATCCCTTCTAGAAACAGCACACCATCGCAGACACAACTCTTCCTGGATTTAGCGGGAGGTGGTCCAACTCGGAGCCACCCCCAACCATCCAATGTGAAGTGCACTGAAAGGGGAATGATAGCATAGGCTTGTTATTTATTTTTTTTTTAGCTGTTCTTAAAAGCACTGAGTTATCATCTGGACTGTATTCATCAGAATCAACAATTCCCCTCGGATACATGAATATTTCAGAAGGCAGATTGATTGTTATAATAATAAAAATAAAATGATCACTACCTTTACTTCTACCTACAGAAATGAAGTGGAAGGTCCAGTTAAGTAGAGGAAACAGGGTGTCCACCATGGAGGCGGCGAGAGAAAGAGAGAAAGAGAGAGTAGGGAAAGTAAAACATCAGGACACTGGAGACGCACAAAGAAATGTAACACATAACTAAAACCCACAACAGTAACGGCAACAGCACTACAATATCTTGAGAAGGCAGCACAAAACACATTCACAACGTGAAGCTTAAACAAGCCATACACAGTGTGACCTGCTTCCACCTGGGTCATGTTTAAGCTTTCTCCCATCAGTTTCTCCTGTCCCGTCCTTAGAAACATGTCCAAGACTGCATGCACAAGCACTGCACAGCCACATGTATGTGAAATTGCACACGCTTAACCAATCCAAAATTGGTTAGGGAATGTCTCAGGGAAGCCAAGTTCTCCTGTATTTTCCCAACACTAATATGAGTTGTGAGGACCAAAGCTGTAACATACATGAGTAGGGGGTACACGTACAACATACAGCAGTATTTCCACACATGTTTATATACATCAGAAACAAATTCTGGAGGTTCAGTGGGAACCAGACAGAAATCTCTTCCTTTCGTGTTGAAGGAACAGGGAGAAGGAAAGGAGTTGTTGGGGGGAAGTAGAGTTGGTTTTTCAGATAATCATCACAAAGGTGAGAACAGACAAGGGGCTGGGAAATAAGAGGAGGAATGTAGTTAAAGGACCTTCTTAGAAACAGATTAAACTACCAGGCTGCAACTTAAAATCTCAGTGGCATTGACCACCTAGAAGAATTCTGCATCCTTTCCTGTAAACCTCTCTAAAGGGGAATTCACAATATTCATGTATGTCACTATTTTATTGCCTAAAGACTCAAAAAATAACCTGACTTAACCACCAGAGTATGTGTATGCAGGTGTGCCTGAGTTCTCTACTCATGTACACACCAATCTGGGTGCACAAGAGGAGTTTAGTAGTGAATGGAAAATGGGGCACGGTATACATTGGAGGTTCTCCATGTGCTTTTCATACCATCATTAGATTTAGCCCTCCAAAAGAACTGTGCTGCATCAGTAGGTCTGAAATGGGTCTAATTAAGATTAAAGAAGTCCCCACCAGCCTATCGCATCTGCCTGGACCGCATTCTATGACATCAGCCATATGATGCACTCAGACCTCCAAGCCACTATACAAGCTGGAAGGACCCCTAAAGGGCAGCTAGGATCACAGGTAAGAGAATGTAGAAAAGGGTCTTATCAGGACTCTGAGGGCCTGCTTTTCCTAGTGTAACTTTCTATCAAAATTGGGCCAGCAAATCCCAGCACTGCATAGAGATTGGGTCCACCCACTTTGCAGAGTCGGGCTTGACTTTCTCAAACTACCTAGCCACTAGGTCGACAGCAGTGGGTCATCCCCTACTCATATGCACTTCATAGTTATCTGCCATAGGCAGGTACTTTGCCTGCAAAACGAATAGAGGCCTTATCCCAGCCTGTTCCAGAGCTCCATCTCACACTGGAAAATGTGCTGACGCCCTCCCTCCGGCTCTGTCCTTTGACATCTGCTCTATACCAGTGTCTTCACTGAAACGTCTGGGGTCCACATCGTGGATCTTGGCTAGGGTCTAGAGGATACACTTCTGTTGGGAAAGTGTGCTTTCCTTCTTACCCTGCCTTATCAAATGAGGATGCCCCCCACTGTCCAGCAGCTACCTGGATGCCATAAACAAATTTCTCTCAGCCCTGGGCGTTGCCTTGATCTGATCATACTTCTCTTTGTGGCAACACTATCTGGCAGATCTGATGAAAGGGAGTAGGGGACAGGGGAAGGAGCCTTTCAATGCTGCCTCACCCCCCTCAAAAGAGGAAAACAAGGAACTACCCTTCCTTCCCCTTTTCTTTGGTCCTCCAAAAGAGGCACTGAGTCCTGTGTGTATTTTGAGAAAAAATAAAAAAAAAACAGACAAGAGAAATTAAAGTACATCCTTTCATGTCAGGGAAAGGCAGGTAGCCCAATCTTGCAATCATCCCGAGGCTCAGGAGGAACACAATAGTAGCGATTGAACAGTGAAGGAAAAGACAATTTTAAGTAGGCTTCATTCTCAAATCCTGATTTAGGTTGATAATGTGGAAAATTTTTATTTAGAAGAAAAGAGCTTCATTCACAGCCCACCCAGTGCTTTAGCTGAGCTGAATTTCCTGCACAGTTCATTCCCTGCATATTTGAATATTTTAGGTTGCAGATGCTGAATTTACAGATCTTTATATGCAGTTTTCTTCAGGGTGTATAATGAGTTAGAATCCTGCCACGAGGACATTAGCATGTTCTCTTGGTGGTTTTTGCTTTTGTACAAAACTGAAAACAGTCAGCCCCCAAGGGCTTCCATTCACCATGAGGGGCTGAAAGTCATTACAAAGGGCAGTGGGGATGGAGGGGAAGGCAAAAAGCAAACCTTACTCAGAGTGACATTCAGGGAGAAGCCCAGCTCCTCTCCCTCGACCCCAGCATGGGGTGTGGGGAGGAGCAGTAGGAAGTTAACCGCTCTGTTGCTCTGCAATGAGCTTCATTCACCCCCATTATCGACACCGTCATGCCTTGTTTCATGCTTCCCTCTCGGAGACAGCCCTGCAGGGCCAGTGCCCTGATGACAAACGGTACGGAATGGAAAAGCCAAGGAGATGATGGGGGTGGGAAACCAAGATGCATCGGGAATGGCACCCCCGCCAGAGTGGCTCTGCTGCCAGCCTGGCCCACGACAGGAGGAACAGGCAGCAAATGGCCTGCCAGCGATGATAAGGGTCGAGGCACCAGCCATAGACACAAAGACAAGCAATTTGGGCAGCTGGAGCACCACAAGCAAAACGCACCTACCTTGTTCACTCATCATGAGGTGGGAGAGGCCTTGAGGAAGGAAAGGGGGAGGAAGAGAAGGGAAGGAGAAGGGGAAAAGAAAGAAGACAAAGTTAGAATTCTGAATGCAATGCCATCTTCTCTTAATTCTTGAGTGGAAGGAGGGGTGGCAGGGCACACATGTACTCAGGACCATGCAGAAGCACTGCCACCTGCCTTCCTGCTGGGTGCAGAAAGGCCAGCTCTCAAGTAAGTCTAAGACAGGGTTTTGTTTGCTGAACTGCTCTGGGCCTCATTGCGAGAACTTCCACCCTTGTTCTCTGCTGTAGGTAAGACTTGAGACAAATCTATTACCAGTGAGGCCCCTTGGGAAAGAGAATCGAGGCACCAGGCAAAGTAGGTTTCTTTCTTTCTTTTAAATTGCTTTTAATAGTAATACATGGTCACTGTAGAAACTTTGGAAAATTCAGAAAAGAAAAAAATTAGTTGTAATCTCACCATCCAAAGATAACCATCCAGCTTTTATTTTCTCTTCAAGATACAGTGCTCTCCCACAAAGAGTGAATGATGCTGAACCCACCGAATGGGCTCCTGTGTGCCTGAGTTGCACAGACAACGTGAAACTGTTTCTTCCATCACCTGTTTCTTTCTTAACCCATTGACAATGACACCTGTCCTCCGCTTTTCAACCACCCTCTTTTCCTAGAAAGTCCCCCACCTGTGATCAGGGAGGCCGAGCCCAGCACTGAATGGGTTAAAGAAAAAACTACAATTCCAATAAACAACGAGCACAACCTCTGGCTATGTTCTTATGGAAATCAAACAAGGTTATTAAGAGCTCATTACTTCAAGGGAAGTATGAGCCCTGATAACTCTATTAAAAGAAAAGATTTCCAACCGGTAACCAAGTGCATCAGTTATTTGCCCTTCCATTGCTTTTATTATTACAGGGGATATTTGACAAAATCCAGATCACCCTAGAGAACCTTTACTCAGAGTGAAATTTAGGGATATAAGGGATTAATAAAGGAGAAAAATCTCTAAAGTATGGAAATCTCTAAGTGTTTTTTGGAGATTACTAGCGATTTAGAAAAATAATCAGAGGCAAAATATGGGTCAAGCAACTGACTTTTAAAGGATCAAGGATATATTAAATATACAGATAGATACATGTGCCATAAATGTCATGGAGTCTGTTTTTTAAAACAAATTTTATTAAACTATAATCATATTTTAAATGTATATTTCTGGCATTCATTTCTCAAAGCCTAGGATTAATACTCATGGAAGAATGGATTCATGCCAAAGCAAGTCATTCTCATGATTTATTTTGTTAAAAATATTAACTTTTGGCCTTCTTTTTTTTTTCTTTGGAGGGGATAGTAGAGGGAGAGAACAATGAGCCCTAGATTTGGCTAAGAGAAACATCAGCAGAAGTCACTGTTTCAAAACTGTTTGATATTCCTGGACCAGCCATAGCCTTCAGCATCAAGATGAAGAGCACTAAGGGGCGGGGTCTGGGGCCAGTGGGTGCAGGATGTATAAGAGTAAACTGGAACAGAATAGTTGTGTGAATTCAGTAGGTGACTATTCACAAGAGGGTTTAAAATATTAAGAAATGAGAATAAGGAAGATCCAAGGAGATACCTACGAGTAAAATAGAGGGTTAAAAACGTAAAGAGAATAGTACTGTATTATGTACTTGAAGCTTGCTAAGAGAGCAGATCTTAAACGTTCTCACCACAGAAAGAAATCATAATTATAGTACAAGATGAAGGTGTTAGCTAATGCAGTGGTGGTAATCATTGTGCAAATATATAAATGTATAAAATCAACACCTTGTATGCCTTAAACTCGCACAGTGTTATATGTCACTCATATCTCAATAACGCTGGGGGAATTTACATTTTTTTAATTTAAAAATTAAAGTGCAAACATTTTATCCCTGAGATTAAAGATGTTTGGCAGCTGGAAGAAGGAGTAAACAGAAGCAGGGTGGATTAGTCTTTATCTGACCCAAACAGATATTTCAAAAATTTACCCAGTGAAGAGTAAGCAGGACACTTGGTAGTCAGAGGGTACCCAAAGCCCTGGAGAAGACTCCTTTGTGTGCTACAGTTGTGTTCCTTTAAAGCAGTACTTCCCAAAGTATATTTTACTGACCACCTACCACGTGAGGGTGCTTATTGACAATGACAATCCTGGGCCTCACCCCAAATCTAATGAATTAGAATCTTGGGGACAAGTTGGGGAAAAGATCTGAATTTGAAATAAGTTGCTCATGTGATTCCCATGTTTATGACAGCTACCCTTGTAGAGTGCCATATAAATCAAAGTTTAGTAAAGTAAATTACATGATAAATGCAGTAAGACGTATTGGATATTTAATAGAACCCTGCAGTGGATCTTTTTGTAAAAGGAAGAATTCTTTTAAAATGCAAATAACCCACCACCTGTGTCTTTAAAATTCAAATATGTACTTAGCAGGTTTTATTAAGCTACATAGGTAGTTGCAGCATTGCAACTTGAATAAAATGTTCATATTATTCAACCTGTAAAATCTTTAATAGAAATATTAGGCCAAGAATGCAGATCTGAGATCCTGATGTTAAAACTTTGGTGTCGTAGGCAATAAAGCAAAAAAAGACATGAACGGTAATATATAAGAAGAAAAAAAACATGTGAGGGAGCAGAGAAACTGAGTAACCATAATGTGGCTTGAGTTTTTTATTTTGCTTTTTGAGAAGGGAATTTTATTCCACTTTCAAGAGCTTTTACATCAGTATCTTCTCTTGTACAAATGTATCCTCACAGCCTGCAGAGTTAAGAACTGGAAACCAAGAATTCTAGAGACTCCAGATCTTTTCTGAAATTCTATTGCTAGGCCTCTTGTACCCCAAAACACTCCTACTTGCTGCTAAAAATCTTAGGCCCCCAAAAGTGAATGCAAGCACAACAATCAACCAAGCAAAAGATTCAAGTAGCTACTAAAAGCAAAGACTGGGTAAGGTGGTAGGGATACAAGCTAGTGTGGTGCATGGTCACTGACCTCTAGGGCTTTCGAGTCTCAATGGGAGGGTGTGTGTGTTTATATTTATACAAACATGCACCAGATATATATCCTGCTACATGGGAGTGAAGTGCAAGGGTTAAAATCCAGGACTTCAGAGCCAGATTTGAATCTACCTTTATTACTTTCTAGCTTTTGACACTAGGAAAGTTGTTAAACATCTCTGTGCCTTGATTTTTCTATCTGTAAAATTTGGAAAATAATAATGCCAAATTCATAGGTTGTTTTGAGGATCAAATTAATGAATACATGTAAAGCTCTGCCTATGCATAAGAAAAGATCTCTGGAGGAAAGTTAAATTGCAATAGTCTTTGAATGATGGTTTAGGCTTTGGATAGATGGAAAATATTCCCAAGATCACAAAGTGCACTTGTAAGGATTTTCCTGTCCAACTTTCCAGAGGCACCTAGGACACTGCCAGGCACATGGTAGGTATGAACACATATAAACAGTTCATATAAGAAAGAAGCCAGCCCTGGCTGGTGTGGCTCAGTGAATTGAGTGCTGGCCTGCGAAGCAAAAGGTCGCCAGTTCGATTCCCAGTCAGGGCACATGCATGGGTTGCAGGCCAGGTCCCCAGTAGGGGGCATGCTAGAGGCAACCACACATGAATGTTTCTGTCCCTCTCTTTCTCCCTTACCCTCTATCTAAAAATAAATAAATAAAATCTTTAAAAAAAAAAAGAAAGAAGTAAAAGGTGAGCTTAAGGATGAGAAAATAGATGGAGCCATTGTATAGACATCTTGAGTTTTAAGGCTAAGGAAAATGGACTTGATCTTGCAGCTTATGGGAGACACTGAGGGTTCATGAGCAGAAGAATAACCCAGGGGAAATGATGCTGGGGAAGATTGTCTGGGCAATGGTGTGGACAGGAGGAATTCGAGGGAAAAGAGATGGAGGCAGAAAGATCACTCATAGACAAGGGCCTAAATTAATATCATGGCAGTGGGGTGGAAAAGGGAAAAAGACAATTCAACAAGCTTTGGGTGACAGAAGAGATAGTTTAGGAGAGGAGCAAATGGGAGACTAAGTGAAGCATTGCCAGAAATGGGAAGGTGGAGTGGCTTAGGGAGATGGATTTGGGGTGAGGGCAATAATGACTTCTGTGTTTTAGACATGATGAGTTGAAGAAACAGAGGAATCACTCAAGCAAAAATGTGTAGGGTGCATTTAACAGCATAGAACTGAGGTTTGTGAGAAAGGATAATATAAGGGAAGAGATGTCTGTGCCCATGTAAGTAAATGAATCCTGAGAGAATAAGGGGCTGGAGCACTGAGTCTTAGTCTAGCAGGGCTGAGGAACATGCAGATATCCTGGAGATTTTTTTTAAAGCATATTCAACATTAAAACAAAATTTTACATTAAAAAGAAACTATGTGTCTTTTCAATATAGATAGAGAAAATAATGTTCCAAAAGTCTTGATGGAGAAGGCCATAATTAATAAGGAAGGACAAGGAATCTAGGCTAGTGTGTGTTATGTATGTGGTTGATGAGGAAAGGAAAAGGAAGATAGGCCTTCTCATAAACCTCAGAAAGAGGGAAAAAATGCACATCAGCAGCAGACCCCCAGGTCACACAGCCAGCCCTGGGACCAGCGTCCTGGCTGGGTTTGAAGTCTGGCATTTATTTTGGGCCTAATGTTCAAGGACTACTAAAAGACAAGACACGAGCTGGAATAGGGGCTCAGGGAAGTAAAGGGGACCACAACTTTCCAAAACAATCTCACTATGGGCTCTGGGTTTGCATAGATCCTCAACCAACACTCAGAAGCCAGATCCATAAAAGTTTACCCAGTGGTGGGTAGGAAACAGGAGGTGAGCTTGGATGACTCTTTGATAGGCAGAATATTAAAAATTGCCAACGCAGGGGGGAAGGGTTTTCAGGAACAACTACAAAGGACAGATGGACAAAACCGAGGGGAGCAGGGATGGAAACAAGGGAGGGAGGTGGGTTTGGCTGGGGTAGAGGAGTGTGGTGGGGGATAAATGCAGACAGCTGTAAATGAACAACAATAAAATATTTTTTTAAAAATTGCCAACACAGAATGCTTATGGAACTACAATGCCTTTATAAAAAATAATTATAAAAAATTAGAAAGCAACAGAAGTGTCACCAGTCTAGATGTCACACTCCACCCTGACACAGTGCTACCCTAGCTGGATCCAGGGACCCTTCTGGATCCCAAGATGTCTGCTATTTTTCACCCTTCCTCTCACTCTTTCCGCAGCGATTTTCCACCCTTCTTCTTGAGCCTGTCTATGTGTGTGGTGCACAGGCTCTCAGGATACATACAAGAACAGGAAGAGAAAAAGATCACCAGTAGGTAAGACATTCAAAGTTGAAACTGCCTTAGAACAGACTGCAAATCATATGTAAATTACATGCAAAATATACGTATGGCTCTCTAAACTGCATTACATCCTTTGGGCAAATCCCCATGGAGATAGTTGCTTTTGCAGCTTGGGAGAATGAAAATGGCTATGAAAGCAAAGTCATTTGTGAGCGGCTGTGGCCATCATGAAGCCTGTTATGAGAATGGCCAACACAGAGAACAGGAACCATTTAGGCAAGAGGAAGATGCAATGTTCAGGGACCAGGCCTGAAGTTGAAGACATCTATCATTTAAGCTAATACTGCCTCCCTCTCAAACCTGTAATAACCCACCCACCTCAGATGGTTTTCAACCCATCTTTCCTTCCTTCACTCTGGCTGGGTAATCGGGGAAAGTATGGGAGGAAGGAAGTCACTCAGGGGGAGAAAAACGATTCATGGTGAAAAAAGAAAAGCAAGTTATCTCTGCCAAGGCTTTTCTTTCCTTCACTTTCAGGGTAACTTTTATCGCAATGTAAAAGCTACATATATCATCTCCTTTTCCATACTGAGGCAGGGAAATTAAATGTCAGTAATCACAGCAAGTGCCAACGTTGAATTCTTATGAAGCCACAAGGACTTCTGAAAAGAGTAATTACGTAAAATCAGAAGGTAATGAAAGCATTCTCCTGAGGTTCCCAGAGGAACTAAGGAGCTAGTGAAGGTGGCAGAGGGTGACGCCTGAGGAAGAGAGTAGCCACAAGTGACCACTTCTGTAAGGTGACCAGGAATTTGGAAAAGAGAGAAAGAGGAAGAGGAAATACACATCCTAGCATTTTAAGCACTTAAAAGAGAGGAAATTCAGTTAACTTGGCAAAAAGACAGAATTATTACAGTAGCTAATATTTGTTGACTGTTTACTATAGGCAAGGCATGGCTATGTGTCATCTTATTAAATATAACTCTATGAGATAGGCATTGCTATAATTTTGATTTTACGGATAAAGAAAGCAAGGTCGAGAGCCAAAGTCACACTACGTAGCAAGGGGTGAAGTGAGGATTCTAAGCCAACAGATGGGCTCTCCAGGCTGTGATGGTAACCATGACACTAGCTATTCTGTCTAATTCGGTGCTGGTAGAGAAGGAAAGACACGTACTTTAGAGAACTCAGGAGCAGAAAATAGTTCCTGGACATTAATTCAACTTCATCCTTGAGCTGGCCAAGCATGAAAGAAGGAGCACTAGGGGAATGCCGCCATCTTCCCCCACTCAATTTCCATCCCCAGATTCTATTAAAACATGAAGGCTTTCCTTTCCTAGGTCGTTTCCTGAGGGTATTAAGCCACTTTCCTCATTAAACTCAAATCTGAACACAAGACACACTCAGGCTCCTCAGCCATTGACACTGCACTGTGCATAAGACCATGAAGAAGCCAAGATAGAGATCTTTCTTCAGTGATGGGGTGGCACAGGGACATGTGAGTAAAGGAAGGACACAGACATGCAGTCACAGGTTTAGGAAGTCGGCCACTGTGGGCAGGAGGGGGGCCTAGGGGATGGGGTGGGCCTGGAGAGAAGAATGCATAAAGGGAAGAGGTAGGGTCTGGAGAAAACCTCCACCTGCTTCCACAATTAAGCCTCAGACCAGCCCTTCCTCGACCAGCAATCCCTCGACCAGCAGTTCCTCAACCTTCATCGTGGACTTTGGCTTGCTTGTTCCATCAGGGGCTCACCAGTAACTGGCAGCAGAGCCTGAGCTTGCTCAACATTTTGATCAATGACTTGGCTGAGAACACTCATGGCATACAGTCTGGATGTTGTGATAAACTAAAGCTTAGAGGAATAGCTATTTTGTTAGCTATCAGAATCAGGGTTCAAAAGGATGTAAAGAGGCAAAAGTGAAATTAAATTTTAAGGGACAAACATAAACTCTGGCACTTAAGCAAAACCCCTCCAAATCCCCCCAAATAAAAAGAAGTCAATGGCCCCATCTTTTCTCAGCACTGCCTATCCCAAACCTAGGGTTTTGGTTCAGAAAATGGTGCCATATACTAGGAGGGACATGACCAGGTGGGGTGCTTCCGAGGAATAATCAGAATGGCAAGGGCTCCAAAGCATGTCACATGCAGAATGGCTGAAGGAAGTGCTACATTCAGACCAACTAAGAAAGAGCTAGATAAAGGTATGAGAGCCGCCATCAAACAGTTTAAAAGTGGCGCCTGCAAGACCAAGGAGCAAGCATATTCCACAAGAGCAGACCTTCCACAGGAGAGACCCAGAGTGGGGTTTTTGAAGATAACTACCAAAAATTCAGCCCAACTAGAAGATTCTATGCTTCTATGAGCTAAGATGATTTCCGAAGAGGTCAAACAGCTATTGGGCTGAAGCATGTGAAACTCCTGATATTTGACTGATTTTGACCTACAAAATGACAGTTTTAAGTGGTTCAAACTAATACCACCCATAAAAAGGAAGGCACTAAAGAAAGCTTCAGTGACTCACCTAACAGCCGCCATGAGCTAACACTTGGGAAGGTCACCAGTTTACATATATGGCTGTGGCGCTTCTGCAAGCCTTGCACAGTACTGGGCATGGATTAAATTGTTGGACTGATGATGATGATGGTTTTCAGAAAAGAGCCTGTTGCTAATTTTCCAAGGCAGGTGACTCCCAGGTCCCAGCCTCTGGGTGTACCTTTCCACAATGCTACCACGTTCCATACTCACTGTGAAGCTCTTTGTAGGATGTCCAGCTTAGCTCTAACAGCCTGGTAGCTGAACTAAACAGAAAGTATTTCTTCGAATGTCACTCATGAGTCACCAACAGCTTCTGAATGGCATAACCACAGGGTAGAGGAAAGAATGTTGGCAGCACCTTCCCAACCTATTCCACCTCTTTAGGGGGGAAGTAGGGTTTTCTCATGTGGGAATCACATGGAAGGAAGAGAGGAGGAAGGCAATCAAGCTATTCACTCTAAGGATTAAAGGATCAGCAATTATGACTTTTAGCAAAATCTTCCCAAAGAACAAGAAGTCTTTGCTCTCCAATTGTTATGAACTCCTCTAAAGTAGCTCTTCGTTCACAAATCCCATGAAGCAGGAAGGGACACCTGATGTGCTAGATAAAAGAACTGTATCCTAATAGATCATGGCGTGCTGGAATTTTAAAAATTCAGGGCAGAATTGAACAAAATCAAAGAATGGTCCCAAGTCTAAGTCAAACGAACCATTAACCAGTACAGGAAGGGGAGAGAAGGGCTGAGCGGCAGTGCACACAAAACATTAAAGATTTTCAGTCCCTCGAAGTTCAACTTAATACTAGTCATTAAAAAAATGCTACGGTGCTTGATGTCATCATTCATAGATGTAAGGAGTCTAGAAAAAGGGAGTAATGGGACCACTCTGTCATGAACTGGTTGTGCTATATCCATGCTACCATGTGGCCATCCTTGCTAGGAAAGGATGTAAAAGCCAACAACAAAAAGTCATTTTTCAGAGAACAATGACCCAGATGAAAAAAAAAAAAGAAAGCCCTCAAACCCCTTGTATAGAATACCCAAGGAAACTGGAGATGCTTTAGCCTCCAGTAAAGAAAATCCTTAAAGACAAAAGCACTGTCTTCAAACACTGGGAGTGTAATTAGATCTATTCTGTGTGTCTCCAAGGGCTGGAAGCAATACAGGTGGTGAGAGCTCTCGTGACTCAGAGTAAGGGCTTGTGAACATTCAGTGCTGTTATAATGGAACAGAATGGCTAAAGGAGCAATGTGTTCCCCATCACTGCAGGGGTTCAAGCCAAGTCTGAATAAGCTCGTATGGGAGAGACTCAAAAATTAGGTGCACAGAGATCCTTGACAACCTTTTGGGTCCCTTCTATTCCTGAAATGGTGATTCTAACAACAAAGTGTAATGAGCACATATAATGTAGCAGGCAGTGGGGATGTAGACATGGATACGTTTTCAAAGAGTAAGATACTCCCTGTCCTTCAACAGCCCACAGTGGCCAATGAAGGACATGTAGGGGACAATACACAGCTGATTATAGTATATTAGGGTGATGGCTCTACCAGCCCCATGCCCTCAGGTGCCATAGGAGCTCAGAAAAGAGATCATTCATCCCAACTTCCCTTGATGAAGGTAGGGTATAAAATAGTGGTTAATGCTGAAACTTTCCAGGCTTTCCACCTTCCAACTCACTCTCCTTTAAAACAGTAGTTTTCAAACTTCAGTCACATCAGAATCTGCTGGATCTTGGTCATTATATCCGAATCCACTGGATCTTGGTCCTTAGCCCTTCAGGTGATCTGGATGCTTACCAGAGTCTGCAAAAAGAAGGCTCTCTGCAATGTAAGCCCTGGATTCGAATTCCATCTCAGTCTCTTATTAACTGTAGGATTCCGAGCAAGTTAACCTTCCCGTGCCTCTTTCCTATAAAACATCTGCCTTCCATTTCGTAAAATACCGTCTCAGAATCACTATGACAATCACCAGCAATCATGTACAGAAAGCACTGAGCACACTTCACGGCACACGAAAGGGCTTTCAAGCTTGCAGTCATTGCTGTCCTTGTTTAGGAGCCTGGGGTATCTAGGCCCTCTATCCACCCCACCCCCACCTCCTGCCAACACCATTTCTCCAGGAAACAGGTAGCACTAGAGCCTGCCTGCCAGGAATCCTCAGATGCTTCCCACCATAGTCACAGTCAGCAAAGTTACCCCACCAGGGGACCCACTGTCCTCTGCTCCCAGCTGCGTTCCATCCCTTCACTCCTCCTGAGGCCCAGCCCCACAAACTGACTAGCTTATCCCAGACCTCCCTAGGCAGATCTACGGACTGGGAGGGGCTCCCCGGCTGCCACAAATAAGGTGTGTGACTTAGCTGGGTTTATATGGAAGTTCTATGGCCTCAGTTTCCCCTCCTATACAGGGAAGAAATTGGTCTAGAACAGTTTCTCTTTGTTCTCACCAGTGGCATTGTGAGCAATACAGATCTTTGAGTGAGACCCTCCTACACATTCTAGCACATGTAGCATTCATTGCCCCTTCCTCCTAAATGCCACCAATGCCCCCTCATCGTTGGAGCAACAGAGTCCCCACACATTTGACCCTGAGACCACAGGATAACTCTAATGACTTTTCTCCAGCTCTGACTCTGGCCTTGCCCTCTGAAACCGAGAAACAAAATGGGGGGACCACAACCAGCACCCCAGTGAGTCTGCCTTGCCGAGGCAGTAAAAAGGAGATGTTAAAAGACCATAGAAAAAGGCACCAAGGCCCAGCTCTCTGCTTCCTTCAGTTAGCCAAAGCTGGAGGCAGGCTGGGGAGCAGCTCGTTATTCGCACTTACTCATCAAGAACTGCTATGGGAACCAAGGGGGCCTTCCTGGGCCCCAGCCGGGAAATTGGCTGGAAGCTGAGCACTGTGAGCCCAGCCCGGGGCCCCTTTCCAATCCAATGACGCAAAGCAGTGGTGGATTTCCCTACAGCCTACAGCCCCTACTGAGCCAAGCCTAAGATGGGCACTGAGTAAAGATTGTTTTAATTACCTCTATCTCTGGGTGAACCCCAGTAAAAGGCAGCCTTGCTTTCAGAGGTTTCGGGTAAAACTAAGAGCTGAGTCCTGAGCACTGTTTATTCATTGAGCAAGTATTTATCCTGCCCCTGTCACATACTGATTCTTTCCTAGGCCTAGAGCATACAGTAGTGAATAGAAATGTACCTTCATAGGTAGACATCCTGGTGGAACTCCCTAGATGTCTCCAGGGCCAGACACACCAGGGTTGGCACCCTGCTCCACCACTTTTTACTGGGCTGATGAGTTATTGTCTTGGAGCCTCACTCCATTTCTGCCTGGGTGAAATGGTCTAATGACAGAATCTACCTCCTGGGGATGTCAAAAGAAGTAAATGATGCATGCAAAAACTTGGTATTTCAGTGCCAGGCTCAAAATACAAGCTGAATTAACATCAGGTGTTTTTCCTAACAAGTAAGCGAGAAAGGCAAGTGGGACCATTGCCCAAAAGAATAGGAAAAAAAAAAAAAAAGACAATTTATTCCAGATACTACTGTAGTTGTAGTTGAGAGCTGTAAGTCTTTAGTAATGAAGAAGAAGGCATTTTCCTGATTACCACTCCTCAGGGAATCCCAGTCAGATGGCCTAATCATAGACCTCAGAAGCCTGAGAGGCTATATACCTCAAACTCAGCACATTAAAGAAAAGCAGCCTGAGGCCCAGAGAGGTTACATGACTTACCCAAGGCCACATAGCTCCTGGGGAAAGTGGCAGACCCAGAAGGAGACAGAACCACAGAGCAGAGATCCCAGATCTGCATTTAAATCCTGACACCTACCATGCCTACTTGTAACCGGGGCAAAGGATGTAACATCTCCGAGCCCCGGGTTCTTCCATGTGAAGTGCTGGCTGCCTGGCACGCGAGGTCCTCTACAAATGTCCCCTTTCTCAGTTGCTGGGATTCCTGGGCTTTGTTTGAGAGCACTCGTGGCCAGGATCTAAGTTTGAGGGGCCTCTTCACCAAAAACATAAAGATCGGGGTGGATAGGAGAGAATGTGTTCAAGGAGAGGACAGCAGGTGTGTTTAGGGAGCTCGATGCACGGCAGTGAGAGATGGCTCTGAATTAGGGAGGCCATGACACAGGCCAAAGAATATGTGGTTCTGTTCTTAAGTCTCTCCGAGCCTAAGTGTCTTCATCTGTACAATGGAAACATGCGTGGAAAGGACTAAACGAGATAACTTATGAAAATAGTGAATTTATACCCTGCTCACTATGTGCCAGGCGCTTGTTCTAAAGATTTGACACATATGAGCTCAAGTAATCTGCACAACCGCCCCTTGAGGTAGGTATCTGCTATCCCCATTTTACAGATGAGGGAAGTAGGGACACAAAGGAGAGGTAACTTGAACAGGTCATACTGCTGTGCTGGGATAGAGCCAGGATGTCAACCCAGGCATCTGGCTCTGAGTCCGTGCTCTACAAACTGTTTCCATAAAGGGCTGGATGCTAAATGTTTCAGGCGCCGCAGGCCATAGGGGGTCTGTCACAGCTACTCTAGTCAAAGGCACCATAGGCAATTGCAGATACAAACAGGTCTGCCTTTGTTCCCACAAAGCTTTATTTAAAAACACTGAAATCCAATGTTTGCATCGCAAATTCTTCTTCTTTTGACTGCTTTCAACTATTTAAGAGGTGAAAAGCCATCCCCAGCTCAAAGGCCATATGAAATGAGTTAGCGGGCTGGATTTGGCCTGGGGGCTTTGGTCTGCAGAACCCTGCCTCACCCTAAGCTATCTCGCCCCTCACGACTTAAACTGTTACATGGAAAGTGCCTGAACAGTGACTGGCACAAACTAGGTGGTCAATAAACGTTCATTCCCTTTCCCTTCCTTAATCTTTCTCCCTCTTAACTCCTATCAACCCAGAAAGTGGCTACTTTCATGCTGTGCCCAGCAGAACAAGGAACTGGATTTGAGCAAGGTGGACTGCACCCTCCTCAATAAACAGCCCTGTCGGCTGCAAAGCGGAGGAGAGTCTGGGAATTTTAGGTCAGTGTGTCTTAAAACTTGAATGTGTATACAGCCAGGGGTCTGTCTGGGGTAAAGCCTGAGATTCTGGCCTTTCT
The DNA here is from genome assembly GCA_007922815.1 of Macrotus californicus. Classification (NCBI taxonomy): domain Eukaryota; kingdom Metazoa; phylum Chordata; class Mammalia; order Chiroptera; family Phyllostomidae; genus Macrotus; species Macrotus californicus. The sequence goes on from VMDR010001243.1 coordinate 86,895, forward strand.
AACAAGCTCCTCGGGGAGTCCGATGCTGCTGGTGGGCTGGGTCACCTCTGAGCAGCCAGCTTCTAGGGCAAACCCTTTCTGTCCATGAACACAAATGACAGAAGTCAGACGCTGCCTCCTGCCTTTGGGTTTAGAAGTGGCCTCGGGCTGGACTGAGTGACCCCCTGAAGACAGGGTAGGGATGAGGACAAATAATGAGGTCCCCTCTCCAAGGACAGCCTGCGATGACTTAAACTGAAGAGGGCAGAGATCAAGAGCGCGCAGAAGGAGGCTGGATCAGAGGTGGTCAGTGGCTTTCAGCAAGAGCAGACATCCTCTGGGCACTGGCAGACAGGAGCCCCTCCTCCCACGCTTGCCAGGACTCTGATGGACCGAAGCAAGAGGCCTATTTCCTCATCGGGCCTCTGAATAACTAGGGCACTTCCACAAGGTCACAGTTATTCATTTAAATTCTAGCTCTAATCAGCAGGCAGAGCCTGAGAAATTATTCCTTCTGAGGAGAGAGGCTGTCATTGGAGCATCATAAACAGCCCCTTCTGGCTAGAGAGAGAAGCTGAGGGGAGGGGAAAGAAGGGGTCTCCTAGCCCCAGGCCCAGAGCTCTTCCTAGCCTCCAAATCCCTCCTCTAACTGCCCACCCACCCCCATCTCCAAATGGCTTTTTCTCCTCTTGACTGAGAGTTCTGGAACACACTGGAAGAAGGCTGAAGGCTTGACACTATAGCAGGGTTGGGACAGTCCCCTCCTGCCCTACAGGCAGCCCTAGAGACCAATGATAAATCCCAATGGGCCAGGAGTGTGAGATAAGGGCCAGACAGTAGTCCCTTCCAGGCCACAAATGGGTTCCATGGCCTTGGAGCTGTCTCTTCCCCTCCCCAGGCCTCAGTTTCCTCCTCTGAAAAGTCACAGAGTTGCACCCCTTGGACTGAATACCCGCTGAACTCCAACATGTCTTGAGACCCCAAAGACTCACAACACTCCCAGTGCTTGTGGCCTCACTTTCTGCTCAACCGATATGTCTGAGGTCCTACCATGGGCTGTGTACCATGTGAAGAGTTGGAAAGCAAATATGAGCAAGATGCACCCACAGCTCTGCCCTGGAAACGCCAGGGTTTTGAAGAAAAACAGCAGAGGCTGTGGAGGCAGGCAGGCTTGAGAACCTGCTCTTATGCCAGCAGCTGGGGACAGCGGGCAGGTCCTGACACTCCTTGAGACTCCTTTTCTTCATCTGTAGAGAGGACGGCAATACCTGCCCCCCCAAAATGCCAAATCAGAGAACGTGCGAGAGGCATCAAGTCTGAGTGCCCCTCTCATCCTGCAGGTCAGCACTCTGAACCTCCTTCCCAAAGTCTAGAAAGAGGGGCTGTGGATTCTCCCACATGGAAGTCCAGTGACATATCGCCTGTTCCTTGTCTCCTGGGTGTCCAGGATACGCTCTCCAAGTCCCCAGCCAATCTCCTAGACCTTGAGAAGGGCGCTGCCTGCCAGGTCCCATGTGTGACTGCGTTTTACAGTAGCGTTACTCCTAACCAATCTCTTCAACACGTAAACTTAATCAATTAATCAATCATTCCCTTGTAGTCCTCCAGTTGCCCCTGGGTAAACAGTTGCATTAGCTCATAAAACCCCCAATTTGTCTTTGTAAGTGGAAGGAAGAAAATATCAGAGAGCTACTAAACACTTCTTATTTCACAGCCACAGCCCTGCTGGCTCCAACTGCCTGGCCAGGGGCTCAGAGAGCTGGGAGGCCACCCCTTGACCTCCACCAGCCCCAGGCAGCTCAGGCCGCCTCCTGTCATATGTAGAGCCACAGGGAAGGCTCTGAATTCATGATTTGCTCCAGGCTCAGAAACCACAAAAAAACAAGGGTTCAGTGGAGTGACAGGATTGGCAATCGACTTTTGACACTTCAAGGGCAGAGCGAAAATTGTGAGATTTAGAATTAGACTGGAATCCCCTCTTGGCTCTGCCACTCAGTCACTCGGTGACATCAGCACATCACTTAACCTCCTGGCCTCAACTTCCTCAGCAGAAAAATAGAGCACAGGTGACATACCTCAGAGGGTTAGTAAGAGGATAAAATGAGATAATGGCCATGAAGTTGGAATGGTGCTAGTGGTAGATGCTGTCATCCAAGGTGGGCTCACCCCCTGACATCCACCCCTTTGAAGAGACGGAGGGGAACCCATGGTCCACTGCATTTCACCCGCCATGCTGTTGCACCCAGGACCAATATGGCGCCTTTGGGGGAATTAGGAAAAGGTGCCCCATGGTCAGAGGCAGCCCAGAAGTACAGGCTTGGCAAGGAGAACGCAGGCTGGATGTTAGCCCGACTCATTTGCCGACTCATTTGGTCGGCAAGGAACGGCTATGCAGGGTGCAGAGTGCACAAGTCGACATGGGGACCCTGCATCACATCTCTGCTGGGAACGAAGAAGAAAAAGGGCTAAGTCAAGTGGCACTTTTACAAACCATCCTTGAAGTTTTGGCCTTCCTCCCTCACCTCCTTGATGCATCCCAGAAAACATCACCTTAGCAGACAGGCCCTCTCTGACCACCCGTGATAAATTAGCAACTTCACGTTTACCCTCTTCATTTTTCTCCATAGCCCTTATCACCCACCATCTGGTACAATACATGTGTGATGTAGACATATATTATACACAGTGTGTGTGTGTGTATAAAAACATATACACATACAGGGTGGGGCAAAAGTAGGTTTAGAGTTGGTGTGAAAAAAATACACTAATAAATAATAATACAAGAATAAACTCTATGTTTCTCATATTCACAACTCTAAACCTACTTTGGCCCCACCCAGTATGAATATAGTTTCTTAGTTCACTGTCTGTCCCCGTCTAGAATAAAAGATCAATGAGGACAGGGAGTATTCTCTTTGCTTACTCTTTTATCCCTAGTGCCTAGAAGAGTGCCTGGTACATAGTAGGTTCTCAATAAATATCTGTTGAGTGACAGATTAACTAAAATATTATCAGATAGAAAGAGTGCATTTAATGGTATCTTCCTAGGAAATGCTGTCTCGTGCTTTGGTTCAAACAATTATTTTCAAAGGGACAGGGAGTGCACAGACATGAGATGGAGAAATTCTGTGTATTAGCTAGGGATAATTGTATTACTCTCCTATGTTGTACAATAGCTCATATAGGTTAATGATCAGAAACTCTTCCTAAGTTTGGTTGATTATTTTAGATATCCAAAAATAATTTTTAAAAATGTACTTGCAAAGAGGTCTGCTGATTATGAAAATGTCACACTGCTTCTAAGCAAAAATAAACAATAGTTCCATTGGGAAATACTTACCAGATCTTCAATCGCTGAGAATTTTCAGTGTGTTCCAGTGAACGATGTGTGGGCTTTGGAGTCTGCAAGTCCCCATTGCCACCACCAAGGAGCCCTATTACTTTGGGCAAACTGCTTAACCTGCTGGGCCCTAAATTTCCCTCACATTAAAATGGATAGAACCATACTAATATTGATGTTATAAGAATTAAATGTTGAAAGGACTAAATAAGAAAACACACGTGAAAATATCTAAAAAAAGATGATACTCCCTTTTTATTTAGTGGGGTTATTCTTCTTAAGTCAAAGTTCTAGCCAGTTGAGAATGATCTCCAAACCATTCTAAATAATGTGATGTTTCTTATCTATAAATGGTTGTATCCTCTCATATGAGCCTGTGTGTGTGTGTATACACATGTATGTGTCTAAACACATACAATGCTTACAATTAGGACTCTGCCTGAGTACGCATTTTAAGAAAAGAGAAACATACAATTGTCACAAGGATGGTTCTTCCATTTGTTCATTGATAAAAAAGTAGTTTATCTTTTACAGTGAGCATGTATTAGTTACATAACCAAGAAAAAATATCACTAATTTCATTGTGGAAAAGCCATTTCTTAGAATAAAAAGAAAGAAACCTTCATTTACCCACATCATGTTTTTCCATGCTGAGTATGTCATATCTTCAACTCTCAATCACACGAAGCTATAGAAGGTAAATAGATTTATGGAGGACAAAGCAAAATGTGTATTAAACTGGAAAATGCATATCTTAAGAACATCTGTTAAAAATGTATTTAAAAAATAACCACTTTCCACTCTTTGATTCATCCAGAAATGTTAATCAGAAGGAAGTGAGAATATAAGCATGAGAACCACATTTGTTTGGTTTTAAAATGATTCTTCAAAACCAATACAAATCCATCAATTCAAGGCATTTCTTCTAATCTTAAATCAATAAAAATGCAGTGTATTTAGATTTTGGTTGTGTTTACAGTCCCTAGCAGAAGGTCTCACTCAGAGTCAAACATGCACAACCTGGCAGAGGGGAAAGTTACAGGGCAGCTGTGCAGACACAAAGACTCACCTGGACCTTGACTGACATCTGCGGCAGCATTTTCAAAAAGAGGGAAAGGGAGAGGAGAGAAAGGGAGAGAAAAAGGAAGAAGAGTGTTAGCAGCACACACACACAATGCAATATGCCCTTGCATGACTATCAAGTTCATGCAAGGCCCCAAAAGTGCTCAGCTGCTGAGCACTTAGTTCTACCTTCACCCAAAAACCACCCATGCAAGCTGAGGGGCCAAGCTCCCTGTTCACTGTGCATGTAGCAAGAGAGGTGAGCTTCACATCTGTCCGGAAAAACAACATCCTGGAATCAGATAGGGCTCCAAAGGGCCGAGCAGACTGGAATCCTGCAAGAATATCAGTTAAAATATTCCGATTGATTTCCACATACCAACGCCCAAGCAAATCCCCCTCCCCCCCAGATACAGAGCAGTGGATGTGAAGTCAAGGAAGGTTGCCCAGGAGAGAGAAAAAATAATAATAATAAATCACTCTGTTGAGGAACAAAGAAAAAGAGGCATAAGAATTAAGAGCAAGTTGCAGCATTGTTCATCACATAGGACTGAAGGACACAGATCACAGAGCATTCATAATTCTCTCCCTCCCCAGCATTCCCAATGACCTTTCTTCATCACAGACAGCAGTGTGTGCGTGTGGGATTGAGTGTGAGTAGATCACTTGCCTGACATTGAAATTCTGCCTCCTCCTTTAATTTCTCTCCTTGCTTTCACCCCATCATTAATGACAGGAATTGCCATTTGAAATCACTTTGGATATCTACAAATAAACACCCAGCCGTGGGAAGGTTGATCTTTGAATTAAGCCAATGAACTTTCAAAAATGAAAAACAGTTCACTCCCATCATCTCCATGAACACAATCTCCTCCTTCTACCCTCAGATGTAAAACACAATCATGCTAGAGAAGCCAAACTAAGAGCAGCCCAAAGCATTGTTAAAACTCCTGAACCCAACCTTGAGGTTATGCTACAGCCAAGGAGAAAGAACAAGGTTATTTCAGGAAACCACTGGCCATTTGGGCGATCTGGGGTGACTCAACTTAGAATCACTGAATGGTAGGTTTGGGATGTCTGTAAACATTATCTACTTTACTCTTTTTTGTTAAGATGGAGGATGAAAGAGGTTGAGAAACACGTCTAAGGTCACACAATTAGTTCAGAGACACAGCCTAGAAAAGACCCTAGATGTCTTGAATCCCACCCACCTCAACATTCATTCAACTGAAACCCAAGTCTCTCAAGAGAATATGAAAATCAATTCAGTTTGCAAGCACAATGAGCACCCTGAAGCCATAAGGGAGCTGGGTGAATGCCTACCAGCTACCCCATGAGTGGGTCACGGGGTATCCTCTGTGCCTCTAATTTGCTGCCACTAGATTAGTCAAGTTCCGGCAAGTTCCTTAGGGCTTTTGCCCCAGAAAAATCCAGGCACCAACCTAACAGAGCTGAGCCTCAGCATCTGGGAGGAGCATATTCATAGCAACAGCTGAGCATTTCTCCAGCCCACACCCTATATTCCCTAGAAGCTGTATCTGCCCAAAGAGACTTCTAGAGAGCTCTGAATCATTCTTCAGCCACATCCCCTTTCAAATTTTCTGGTGAGTTATTAGATTTAGAGGTGGAGTGGCAGCAGGGAGGAAGAAAAGAGGCAGAATAGAAGAGAAAACATTCTGCATAAATAACTAAGCAGGGCCATTAACTATGTCTGATGCCTTGTCTGGGATAGCAGTCATTAGAATACCCCCTCATTAAGCAGGGTATCAAATTATTTGTGTGTGGTAGAGTTCAGTGGTAGGAGTGTTGACACCATCATTCACTGAAACATGTTCTCTGGGGGCACCAAGACCCAAGGGAGACAGGATGCCTCAGAACCCCCAAATTCTTCCAATACTAAGTTGTCCATTTGGGTATTGTGGATAAAATCCTAAATTCTGGAGACAGACAGGTCTGGGTTCAACTCCCAGTCTGCTCAATGGGCCTTGAGTCAGTCATTGAACTCTCTCTGAGTCCTTTCCTCAGCTTAAAACAGAAAGATACCAGAGCCTCCCACATGGCAGTGTTACAAGAATTAAATGAGATTAAATACTTGTAAAGCACTTAACTCAGTACAAGGCAAACACTGTATAAATGGTAGTTGCTCTGATTATTATCATTTTGAATTACCACAGACAGAATTACCAAAAAATGTTGACCAGATGGCTCCCTGGAAATGCCAAGAGACCACAGGAATTCAATTGTATTTCTTTTGGTGATTTGGGTTCAACTCTTCTACTTGTGAGTGAAAACCTCTCGGCTTCAGCCCTTTGCTCCTCTGGGCCATCTCTCCTCCCTCCCCTTTCCTCAGGGGGAAGGGGGGCCAGAGGGAGCTAACAAGTTCTAGGTGAGCATAAACTGAGGACAAAACAAATTCCAATTTTATTTCCTGTGTTTCCCTTCCCCAAACTTTAATTTGGCCCAGTTCTAGTCCTATGCATAAAAAAATCCAGCATCTCTTCTTACCAGCACCTCTTTCTCACCAAGAAACCCCCGCTTTAGCAAGGGATCAGAGTCCAAACTCATCTCCTGGCTGTGGCATCAACCTAGAGGCAGTTCTGAGGGTTCTGTCCAGTTTGAGGAACAGAGAGACACTATACCACGTGACTTACCTGAATCTCTGCATTCAGTTCCGACCAACATAAAGAAATGACAAAGGTAGGAGTGAAATGGGCAGGGGGATGGGCAGAGGGTGGGGATCAGAACTTGAACAGTATCCATCTACTGTATTGTGTGACAAGCATCATTTTACCCTTCTTTTTATAGCAAGCCCCAGGTGTCTTCTTGGGACCCCCTGTTTCTACCCTTAATCCATAAGGCTTGGTAGAAATGACCACCACCTTCACCTTAGCTCCAAAAGTAGGCACATGACTCAGACCAGGTCATGAGAATCCACAGCTGGTGTGTTTCAGTTTCCTTATCCATAAAGTGGGTGTGATAATAGTTCCTACTTTCTAAGGTTGTTGTAGGAGCTTAGGAGAGTACCTAGCATGTGGAAAACCCTCAGTCAGTGTTAGCTGGTAATCTGCTTATCTTCATATAGAAGAGGACAAGAACATTAAAAACAAAAGACAACGCCAAACCTTCCAATGGTCACACAGCAAGGAAGTCTGTCCTAGAATGTAGCTGTGGTGGTTTTGACTCCATGCCTTGCTGCCTTCTGTTTCCAAGGGAATCATCCCCAGAGTGCCCTCTGTCTGTGGCTGCTGTTGATATACAGTCTGGGATCTGTGTTTAGGAGAGCAGCACTGGGCCCCAGAACTGGCCAGAGGAAGTGTGTGTGTGTGTGTGTGTGTGTGTGTGTGTGTGTGTCTCTACATAAATTTTTAAATAGATTAAAAAGTGGGGGGAAATTGCAGAAGCAAAGGCAGTTGACAACCAGATGTGATTGATCCAGGGGAGATGGCATCCTCAGCCCTGCCAGCCCTTCCCTGCTCCCTCCTGCTGTTTTATTTTCTCACACTGCTAGGCCTGTAGTTTTCCAGAGTGCCACAGCATGTAAATCTATATTCTATTTTCTCTCCTAGAAAATAGGTCAGACCCAAGGCAGAGTTCACCGGGTGGGGTCCCGGAAGGTTTGGCTGGGCCTTGCCTGCAGGAGGCAGCCTGCTCCACACTTCCCAAAGCTCCTCCAGGAGTTTGGGTGGGGGGGGTGGAGTAGCAAGTGGGGGAATCTCAGGCTCCTGCCTCTTGAGATGATTGAGTCCAAATGAAGGGTGACGGGAAGGCTCCCCAGGCTGAGCTATATACTCTGCAAGTGCAACAGCAGCAGATGGAGGGTCCTCCCCCCACCAAACCCCGACTCCCATGCCTGCAGTTAGAAAAACCAGATCTCCCCAAACTGCAGGAAATTGTTCCTTTGAACTTTAAAAGCACCATGCTGATCATCAACACTTGTGGCTGAAGTTGTTGAAGACACCGTAAGTGTCCGTGGGGTACTGAGTGGAGGTAGGAATGCCCCAATTTACTTCTTCCCAGGTTGTGAAGCCAAAAGGAGTGGGCGAAGGGTGGTGGCAGCTTTCAAATCCTTCCTTTTCTGGGTTGCTCCCCTGCCTCTGGTCTAAGCATGGCATGCCTAAGAGAGGTGGCTACCGTCTGGGTCAGGATTTGTTTTCATCAGGATTTTTCCCCCTAGGTTTTCGTTTTTTGTTTTTTTGAGTACCTGCTATCCACCCAGATCAGTGTAAATGCCAAACCTAGAAGGATGGGAGAGGAAAGATGCCCCGTTACGTGAGCCAGTCCTCAGCCTTGCTATCATGGCAGTAGAAGCATCTAACACTAATTGAGCAGGTCCTGCTTAGAGTTTGTGCCTTTGCTATTTCCCTGCCTGAACAGTCTTTGTCAGGCACATGTAAAACTGTTCTTCACTTTCTTCAGGTACAACTTCCCCAGAAAGGCCTCTTCAACCACCTCTTCTAAAATAGGGACCTCTCCACCCCTTACACTGTTTTTCCTTTCATCATGGCGCTAATCACTATTTGACATTATATGGCTGGGCCTATGTTTTTATACCCCCCATTAAATCACAAGTTTTATGAGAAAAGAAGTATTGTCTGTCTTATTAAACACTTGTGTGCCCAGAGTTTAAGCAGGGCCTGGCCTATAACAGGTGTTCGGCAATATGTACTGAATAGTGACTAGTTCATCTCAATTGATAAATTCATTGAGATAGATTCCATTAGTGTCTCCATTTACACATGAGACAACTGAGGCTCAGAGAAGTTAAGGCACGTGCCTGTGCGCAGAGGGGCAGAGCTGGGATTGGACCCCGGGTCTAGCTTCAACCCCTTACTACAGGGAAAAACCCTGTTTTCTTTGCTCTTGGCTTCATTATCAAATGGGCTGTCTCCACATGGCAACAAAGATGAAACCCGGCAGCTCTAGAGAAAAGAGAGCAGCCTATTTCCTGGTCATTCCAGCAAAATTTCCTGGGAAGTCTCCCTCAGTTTGGCTGAGGTCACATGTCTAGTCCTGAGCCAATTACTATGTCCAGCAGCACACATCAGAGGCTGAAAGTGGGCATAAAATGGAATAATGTCTATGTGTCCCTGGCACAAAGCCATACTGATCATAACAAAGCACCCACTAGTTGAGCATTCTCTGTGTGATGGGCACTATAGCAAGTGCTTTATACACATCTTATTTAATTCCTACCCCACCCCTAACAGGTAGGAACACTATTCACCCTATTTTACAGACAAGGAAACTAAGACCCAGAGGCTCTATCATTATTAATACCTCTCATACTCAGAGTAGCAGCACATCAGATAAGGGTCAATCTATATTATGGAAAAAAAGAAATTGTCTCAAACTAGGACAGGTACCCATCAAGCTATTACAAATTAGGGATTAGAATCTTGAGCATCTCCCAGAAGTGAGAAAAAGGCACAATTTAGGATGGAAGGAAGAGATCAGATGCAGTACGACCATAGGCCTGAATAACTAGAGCCCCTGCTCTGGGCTACCTGCTTTAGATGAGCCTGTTCTTTGCCTTCTGCAGCCACATCCCACCCTAGGAACAGAGGAGTCCATGGGGTCAAATGGATGTTCCCACCCAGAACCAGCAGCACCTGCTGTGGTCCTGTGTAGAGGACACTCCAGTACTCAGAACTTCTTGCACCCAAATGGACCTCATCCACATGGGCTTTGTCCTCTTTCCTGGGTCCATTCTCCCAAAAGCAACCCAACCCACTGGTGTATGTACCATAGAGCAGGGGTCCTCAACTCATGGTCTGGGCCTGTTAGGAACTGGGCAGCACAGCAGGAGGTGAACTTGAATGTCACACACTTGAATCATCCTGAAACCATCCCCCAAACCCCAGTCCTTGGCAAAATTATCTTCCATAAAACTGGTCCCTGGTGTCAAAAAGGTTAGGGGCTGCTGCTCTAGAGTCAAGAAATGGTCAAGGAGGGGAGCCTGTTTGCAGGATCTGTGGACTTTTGCAGGCTAGGTGTGCACACAGATGCAGGCCTTAGTCATGCTGGAGGTGGAGAGAGGGGAGGCTGCCTGGTGACCTCGTGTATATTCCTGCCCCAGGCCCATAAATATCACCAAGGATCACACCCAACTACAACATTAGGGGAAAATAAATAAATAAAAGCAAAGTCTGCATCTCCACAGGAGCCTATCTTTCTTATCCCTGGGGAGAGTGAGCACAAGGTTCTTCCCTTTCCTTCAGGAACAAATACAGAAACAATTTTTTTAGTTGGGAGCTAAAGCAAACTTCCAGCAGCGAAGAGGCTGGGTTTCCTGCGTTCAGGGCTCTTTCCAGCTGTCGGTATCTGAGCTCTTCAAACACAGGAAGAGTTGTCTCTCCACAAAAGGCCAGGTGGTGCTAGCTTCATCCCTGACACAGAGCCCATTTATCCACCTTTGTAGAAGACTGAGCACCCCCCAAGCCCTGGTGCTGTTTGCTTTTGTTCCTTGATGCTAATAACTCTAGATTGCAAGCTACAGAGGAAGGGTAGCTGCTGTGTCAGGTGCCAGGCGGCCGGGGAAAGCAGCAGCAGGGAGAGGAGCAGGATGAGAGGCAGGAAGGAACAAGGACGGCACAGTACGCCAGGTCACTGCTGTATCCCAATACCTGAGGGGCTCTCACATATACACAGTGGCTCTGGCTTGAGGAATTAGAGCTTGGCTGACAGGTGGGGGAAGAGGCAGTCTACCTGCTACAGACAAAATCAGAGACCAGTACAGACAGCACCTTTTATTTCTTTATGCTTTCAGGATTCTGAGCACAGATACTTCATGTTTGAATCGTGGTTTGCCACTTGCGATGAAAAATGTTTTTGTCAAATTTCTTAGCTTCACCTTCTTCTGCAGTTGCATAGGAATAAATGGTAGTGGAGTCAGTTCTGCTAGCAAGGTACTCAGAACTCCTATGCATTTCTAAAAGTCACTGCGCTATGCAAAATCACACAGTGAAAAACATGGGGCTTATTAGGAAAAATGGGATGGGAGCCCCAACCCCCCAAATATCATCAGTGACACGTAATAAAGACAGTGGCAATTTTCATAGTTGTCATTCTTAATTTTTCCAATGTTCATGTCTTTAAGAGCAACAATTGTGTTGTGCTTTGATGTTTTGTATCCTCTAGCAGGCTGATCCAAGGTGCTGGTATGACAGAAGAATGACAGACTACACATTTAAAAATCCTCAGAGTTTTCTATTTGTAACATGGACATGATACCAAAATAATTGAGTGCTTCCTGTTCAATGCTTTCCATGTATTAACTCATTTTATCCTCAAAACAGCACTATGAAATCATGTACATTATTGTCCCATAAAAATATTAAATAACAATAAAAGATAGGGACCCATTCTATCTGTGTTACATGGTTGAGAAACACATAAATACAACAAGTGTGGCACTTGAAAAGGATGTAAAGTTCGCTTGTGGAAGTGGGGAGCTTGTGAGTTGTTGTGCTGTAGTACGGAGAGGGTCACCTGAAGTCGCGCGGGTGTGGCTCATGACACGCAGGGTGAGCGAAGCTGCTGCCACATGTCGAGGTGTGTGCATTTTGTGTATTCCTACACAGATCAATTCAGCCGGCTGCAGCTTTCTGCCCCTACCTAGTGTCTCTTACGGATGAAATCATGCATAATCAAAAGCGAAATTATTATGCTCAAATAGTTCCCTAATATATCAATCGCAATGGGACAAATTTGCATTTTCAAAACACACATTATAGCAGAACTGACTGTACCTAATTTATATGACTGTTAGGATCAAATGAGATGATCCATATAAAGTGCTTAGCACAATGCCAGGCAAAGATTAAACATTCAACAAAAACTTACTGAAACTGTTAATATTAGTGTCCCTGCTGGCTTGTTGACATATCCCTTATAAACTGAAAATGCCAAGTTGAGCTTCTATTGAGCTGTTTAAGCCTTGCAAACAAAAGTCATCTCTAGCTAAATAATACTTCCCAGCCTTAGGTCATGAGGTTGGCACCTACAATAGGCTCCCCACCCGACAGGACGAGGGCTTTAAAAAATCCTCACAGCAGATGGACACTGCCAGGGGTCAGGGCCCAAATGCCATCTTCCTAGGTAAAGAAATAGATGCTGACCTCCTTAAATGAGCATGACCCACCAGGAAGAGAGGTACATACCTGCAGCACAGTGAATACCAGGAAATCAAGAGAGAAACTGACCTAAATGATGTAAATGATAGGATGTCCCATCATCCAACAGGACAGAGAGGAATACATTCTAATGTTGCAGAAACAGCCTAGATGCAGACATCTTCAATTTCCCTGCACCCCACAGACAGCACAGGATTCTGGAGTCAGAAACACTTGGACAAAAATCCTGGCTCTTACAAATACTATATATTTGATCTTGGGCACATTAACTATCCTCTCTGAGCCCTTGTCTCCCGATCTATAAAATGGAGATAATCTACATACCTCATAGAACTGGTATAAGGGTTATAAGGAACTAACGCAGGCAAAAGTAAGGAGATGGGGTCTGGCACAGAGGAAGTACTGATCAATGCTGGCAAATCGTAACTACTGTACCCAAGTGATTTCCTTGAGAAAGAATATCTGTCTGCTTTCCAAGATTCCTTTCTCTCTGGAGAGACTAACCCCTCAGGGCTTGTGCCAATTGGAATTATCATCTGGAAGACACAGGTGGGTCTCCCAGGGTCCCAGTGGAGGTAAGTTCTGCAAATTTTGCAATTCACTACAAAAAGAGCCTTGGAAGCAGATGCCTACTGAAGCTCCTCTGTAGGGGCCACTGCTATGGAGAGCAGGAGAAAGCCCTGGGTTTGGCATCAGAAGCCAGGGTTTTTTGTTTTGTTTTCCTAATTTTTTATTGCGCTAAATCAGTAACATAACATAAAAGTCACTATTTAATCATTTTAAGTGTATAGTTCAGGGGCACAAAGCGCATTCGGATTGTTGTGCCACCACCGCCACTATCCATCTCCAGAATTCTTCTCATCTTGCAAAACTGAAACTCTGTCCCCACTAAACAATATCTGCCCATACCTCCTGGCAACCACCATTCTACTCTCCGTATGCATTAATGTCATTACACTAGGAACCTCATCTGAGTGGAATCAGACAGCGTTTGTCCTTCTATGTCTGGCTTATTTCACTTAGCACAATGTCCGCAAGGTTCATTCATGTTATAGCTTGTGTCAGAATTTCCTTCCTCTTAAAGGCAGCACACAGTGTGTATATGCCACATTTTGCTCACAGAAGCCCTGGTTTTGAGGCCTAACTTTTCATCCCAGGACTAGCTGAGACCTGAGTTAACTCACTCAGCCTCTCTGAGACTCAGTTTTCACACCCATACTGGTGGGAACAATGACACTAATTATATGTCCAGGTTGCAGTGAGGTTTAAATGAGACCATCAACATGGAAGCATTTCGTAAACAATAAAGTGCTATGTCATTCATCTATTCCCTCCAGAAATCTTAATTGAGTGGCAATTCCTTACTGGCCACTATGCTTGATCCTGGTGTCAAAAAAAAAAAAAAAATTAAGTATGGTCCCTATTCACAATAATGTTATGAAAGAAATTCAAAAATATGACCAGAAGACAAGTGCAGGGATCATTGTTCATTACAACCTCTGCTGTTTACCGAAGACCTCTGTGTGTCAGCAGCCCATGGCAGCCTCATGTGTGTGCACCATTAACCCTGACGTAGACAACTGTTATCCTCATTTAACAGATCAGGTAACCAAGGCTCAGAGAAGTTAACATCCCCAAGTCCACTCAACTCACAAGGAGTAGCCAGGATTTAAACTCAATTTCTCTGAATCCAAAGCCCTTTTCCTTCCTGCAGTACTATCCCTATTTATTCTCCCCTCACTGGTCTAACCACCCAAGTCTATCACCCTATGGGACATAAAGGCAAATTTCAAAACACTGGTGTAGAAAACTGAGGGAAAGAACTGATGGTCATAAAGCATTGTAGAGTGACCACAACATCTGCTGCTGGGTGGGATCCCGGGGCCCGTATTTCAGAGAAAGAACTATAAGTTGGGGCAATCTATCCACAACTCAATTCCACAAAAATAAAATATCCAGCAAGAAGTGAATGGGAGTTCCTTGACACCACCCCCCTCCAAAAACTACTCTGTGGTCAAATAAATTTAGAAAACAGTGAGTTAAACAAAGGTAATCCAGTGTCTCCATGGCACAACTCCAGAAAGCCTCACCTGCACTAGGATAAGAGTGTGAAATGTACAGTTTTCCCAGTGGTTTGAAACTTTGGACACCCCCCTCTCTGTAAAACCCTTAGTGACATCTCACTGAACAGTTTGAGAAAGGCTGGCTTTACGGTTCCCAGAACAGCTGGGAAGGCTCTTTGTTCATCAGCCTTTATCCTGACCCTTTTTTGTACCCATAGTGAGCCTTTGTGTCTGGTTCAGTTTAAAATAGCTAACATTTACTGACCACTTACTGCATGCCAGACACTGACTTAGGCACTGGAGACTCAGAATAACTGAGGGTGATGTAGTTAGTCAATCTAATAAGCCAAGAAAGGACATAAACATGGTAGGGCAGCTGTACCTGGTCATCTTTTATCCCACTTAGCACTAATGGGGGATTCAGAGTTGACAGAGAATGCTTCTAAATCTTTGCTGAAGCAACCGTGAAGTGGCCCTCAGAGGATGGACAGCAACCATTAAGTGGAGAGAAATCTTAAGAACACGTCACCAAAGCCAGCCAGTGGTCAGATTGACACCCCTGAGGGCTGGGCATATAGTGTACCAGAAAGACCATGAACTTGGAGCTCAAATACCAGCTTTGCTATTTATTATGTGACCTTGTTACTTGAGTTACTTAAACTTCATCTATAAAATGGGAATCATATCAACTTGAGATTTGTCAAGATTATAAAGAGACAAATGCATATAAAATGCCTAACAGTCTGCCTGGCTCCACCCTCAGCACACGTTAGTCTCATTTTCTTTGATTTGGGACACCCTGGAGTAATGTGTTAAGAAAGAGTCTGAGGCTGCATGTGGGCCTGGACAAAAGAAGAGGTCATGACTGACTGGCAGTGCCCGCCACGGGTCACATACTGGCTCAAGTTAGTTGAGGACTTTCAACTGAATGCTTCCCCAAGAGTCCTCACCCTGAGAATAGGAGTCTTCTAGAGATCAGGAAACCATCTGGAGAAAGCAAGTAGCCCTAGCTGAAGGCTCCCTCACTGCTGAGCCCTGTCAGCTTCCCTGCTTCCCATCATCTTCCTCCCTTCTTCCATTTCCAGAAAATGAGCAAGGTTGGTTTCCTCCCTTTGTAAAGCAAGGGTGTGTGGCAGTATGGAACTAGTACAGCGTCTGCCCTGGACCTAAAAAAATCTTCTTTTGAGTCTGAGAACCATGCATGTAGCCTCCTAATTATTGCCAGTCCCCTCCTGAAGGGGTCAATGGGACTCCACAGACCTTTCCAGAGGCAACTCGGGGACCCAGACAATGAGGCATTCTACAGCCAGGAATGAGAGAGATCAAGCAAGAAGATGGGGAGGGAACTCCACATATTATGTATTGAAAACATGCCTTTTAAATTACAAATATTATTAATTACCATTTTTATGCTGTAACTTTTGTGGTACTATAGTTAAAAAGTAGTAGAAACATAAAAATGGGGGGGGTGTTATGTGATTATTTCAAGAAGAACAGAGCAGAGGATATGCAGGGAATTTTAGAAGTAAAAGTTCAGTAGTAGGAGGTCAACTAGACTCATCCCTTCCATTTTACACCCCACTGACACCTATTCGTTACACAGATCCATGCCGCGGGACCGTGCCAGGTGCTGGGATGATGGCAGATGAACAAGACAGGAATGAGTCCTGCACTCGGAGCTTCAAGCCTAGCTGGGCAGATGAGCCACAAATAACTAGACAATCGGTTATTTAATTACAATTGTGATCGGTACCATAAAGTTGTGCAGGATCCATTGAGGCTCAGATGAGAGAAACAGACCCAAGACAGGGGAATTGACATGTCCACCCAGCCGGACAGTGTTCAAGCTGAAGCCAGAATTCCAGTCACCTATGTGTCAGTTCACTACTGTCCCTGCTGGGCCGCAGTTGAGGCACCAGTGCCTTGACAGGAGTCTGGGAGAAGAAACCAGCACTCAGACTACAGTGGTGGCCACATCTCTGCAGCTCCCATAAAGGAACAAGAACATGAACTTGCTGTTTTCCTGGACACTTGCTCATGCATCAAAGTGGTAAAAAATAGTTTCAGCCACCTTATGGTGGGGGCCTAAACATTAGAGCCTTCAACAGTCAGGACAACAAGGAAGAAGGAGAAGAACCTCCCCCAGCACCAATTAGAAAGGACAGGGAATGGGTGGTGTAGACCCACCACACAGGCTGAGCTCTAATCTATCTGCTGTACTTTGCTTGAGAATTAATCACACAAATCCCTGGATAAATCTGAAGCTGTTATTAGACAACACTAATATCCCCCTTAGAGTAATCCAGACAAATGCACTGGGATGGGGGGAGTCCCAAGTCGCTGGGACACAGACCGCTTTCACGTTCACACACAACCACACACAAACATGTGCATGGCACTGCCTGCCCCCAATGCCAACCCCAGATGTCTGTTCCCAGCAGCACGCTTGGCCTCTGCCCTGATTGCTTCCAGCAAGGAAGGTAAACTGAAAGATGGGCAAACAAGGCCTGGTTCCTTCTCCTCCCCATCTCTGCCACTGACCCAATTCTTCACAAGAGAGAATTTTTTTCCCTTGCTGATCCTGCTTGGTTGTAAATCAAGCCCAAGTGCACACACAGCCTAAGGCAGGCTCAGCCAGGGAGCAAGGAGATGCCAAGAGGCTCCGAACCTAGGCCCCAGCTGTTTCTTAGGGAGGCGGGTCAATGGAAATTCTGTCAGGCTCTGAAGAGGAGTTGAGGGGTGGAGGGTGGGAGGAGGCAGGCACACCACCAAGATCATCCCAATTTCACGTTCTTGTTCCACCCTTCTCTGAACTAGAGGAGCTGTGTAGTCTAAAATGATCCAACAGAACTCTGCTGCTAACTTTATCTATGGCCTTGGGTCAGTTTCTTAATCCTGGGTCACTGGTCTCTGTTAATGGCACAAGATATTTTGACCCTGATGCTGTGACCCCTTATGTATGCTTGAAGAAAAAGAGTCAGGGAAGAGACTGACTTCAGTTGTAGGAAGTGGTTCTTCAAAATGCAAAAATTGACCTGGGGAAAAGAAATCAGGCCTGTCAGGGAGAAAAATCCACACAAAATGGAACTGACAGCAGCTAAAAACGAACATGGTGAAATTTGTTATTGACTCAAAAATTGAAGGAAGAATCAAACATTCACGACAAAATTTAGACCCGCAAATGTGACATGAGAAAATTGGATGTGGTAGGAATAATGACCACAAAAGAACGTCCACAATGCTAGAAGCTATAAGGGCAAAATTTGATAGACACACAAAAAAACAACTGATCGATGAATCAAATCTTCACTGGGGAAGATGCATGGAGCAGAATTTATCTTGGTAAGAAGAACTCCGTAAACTATAAATGAATTGGAAAAATAAGAAATGGTTTAACTATGCTGAGGAGAAAATGAATTGAAGAATTATGAGCCTCCCATTGTTTGCTTCTGAAAAACACTCCCTTGATAAAAAATGTTTCAGTGTTTGTATAATTCTGATTATGCCAACATAGAGTTAAAAGGTCTCAGGGTCAAAGTGTGCAATCGAAACATCTTGGTAAATGCTAAAGATAAATAAATTATATGATCTCAGAGGTCTTGTCCAGTGGCAATTTTTTTCTGATAAAAGATCAGAATAGAAAGAGAATAAAATTATCCAAATGCTCTACTCCCAAGTAAGAAGATAGCATAGAAACCAGCTATTGCCTTCAACAGTAGTTCTCAGACTAAGAGATTTTATTTACCTGTAACATATTGAAAGCAATTTTGGAAACTAACATAAAATAATTATATTTTTATTTTGCCAAGAAAGAACAAAATCTCCCAACTGACACTTTGTATTACAATATTTTCTTAAAAATAAAAGGCATTTTAAGAATCCCCAAAATAAAAGGGTATGCTCTCAGAATTTTTTTAAAGTGTGACTTTACAATAAATTTCCTGCACTATGGTTATTTTTCTTGTTTTCCTGAGGAATGGTCAAACTCTATTTTAGCCCCTTTGTGTGTCTGTCCCACTAGGTTGAGGGTGGATTGGGGAGTATCTCTGTGCTTCGGTCTCTTCATCTAAAATGGAGATAAAAGGTAAACCTACTCACAAAGTGCCTGAGACACAAAAGTGTTTGAAAAACATTAGGCCATTTCAGGTCAAGTAGACACCGAGCCTCAGGTTGTACCCCTACTGCTCCAAGCTAAGAGTTTTTTAGACATCGTGGGATATAAACGTCCCTGGTAACAAGAGCTGAAGAGCATGCATTGGTCAAGACAACCCCTCTTCCACTTCACGTACCAAAAAAACACCCTGTGGCAGCCAGGAGGACCTGGGAGGGCAGGTCCTAGCGAGCCCGTCAGTGCTAGGAAGAAAGGGTGGCTCTTTGGAAACGCTCGAGCTGATTTCTGGGCTGTGCAACTATGTGAGGAGCAAGTCTCTTTAGGCTGGCCTCCAATGACAGTCACTGTGGTTTTCTTGTTTCAGCAGCCTTTCATCTTCACCTCCACAAACAGCTTCCTCTAGAGAGATACTTCACCCCCAAGTCTCCACGGCTCGGGGCCTGAAATCCGGATGGAGAGGCTCACGTACCAGACAAGACCAGCCATCCTCATCCCATCACACTGACAGCCTCTCTCTTTCCCCATCACCAGTCCCTTATCCATCCATCCATCCCTCCATCTACCCATCTGCACTGCCCAGTAACCACATCCCAAACAAATATATAAAAGTAAGAGACATATTTCCTGTCATGGATATTAGTTAGAGGAGTCAATCTTGTCCTTAGGCCAAGCAAATGACAAAGAACATATACAGTCCCTCTCCATTGCTTTTCCCTGTTCCTTTTCCTCTTTACGTGTCACTACCTCAGAGGGGCCTTCCTAGCCACCCTTTTTTCTCGTTAGGTCATCCTTCACCCTATTCTTTCTACCTATAGAGCACTCATCACAACTGCAAATACACATTTATTGGTTTTCCATAGCTATATTTTCTTCTAATTTTTAAGGGCCATGAAGACAGGCATCATAGCTGTTTTGATCACCACAAATTATGTGTGGCAATCAATGTTCTTTTTTTAAATTTATTATTACTTTTTTAATCCTCACCTGAGGACATTTTTTCATTGCTTTTTCTTTTTTTAAGAGAGAGAGGAAGGGAGAGAGAGAAACATTGATCGGTTACCTCCCTTAGGTGCCCAGACCAGAGATGGTACCCACCCCAACCAGGGATCAAACCTGCAAAGTAGGTATGTGCCCTGGCCAGGAATTAAACCCTCAGCCTTTCAGTTATGGGATGATGCTCCAACCAACTGAGCCACACCAGCCAGGGCTCAAGGTTCTTTTGAATCAGTCAACTCTCTTGAGCCACATATTTTTTCTCGATGTGATGTAGGGAGCAGATGCTCAATTGAGAATTAGAATACCTGGTCTCTAGTCCCAGTGCCCTGGCCAATTTCTAGCTGAGTGGCCAACTGTAAGTTACCTTGCCTCTCTAGGTCATAGTTTCACAAAAGGAGGAGAGCAGACTGAGCTCAAGAGAAGGGAAGGGTAACAAAAGGTATGTGTTGGGGGAAGAGATGTAAATCAAAACAATATTAATTTTATAATTTAATACAAGCAACAGATTTCCATCAGAGCTTGCAAAAAGACCTTTTAGTGAGTGGTATTAAGCTGACAACAGACCAACCGCAACAAAACTGGGAAAATATGGGATTCTAGCTCAAGTAGTCCATGGTTCAACAGAGTAGCCCACGGGATCGAGTAAGACACCACAGATGGAAAGTAGGGTGTCCAGGACAGCTCGTATGTTTCTCTTGGCAACCCGTGTCTGAATCAGGATCAAACTCAGTCACGGGGAAAAGAGATGGAAAAGGTCAAAAGACAGGCCAGTGAAGAGAAGAAAGGTGGTACCCTACTTGCCAGAGGCAGAGAACAGGGTTGGGTCATTGATAGCCTCAGGAACCACTGTTTAAAGCCAAATTGAAGGTGGAGCAGAGTGAGCGAGAGCCCAGCCTCCAGATCACTCTCCCGGACCCCTTTCTTAGGCAGATGGATTGCTTTCTCCTTTCACCTTCAGTTCCCTCCTCTATAAAATCTGGAAAACAATGGTAGAACCTCCTGGTAGCAGTGGTTGGGAGAATTAAAGAAAATCACATTTGAAAGCACTTACCCCAGTGCCTGGCATGTAGAAATCACTTTATGAGAATTAGTTCATCATCACCATGACTGTTAAATGCAGTCGATCAAAATAAGCAGGTGATAAATCTTAAGATCTCCATGAAATTAAGATGGCATCTTTGAGGCTATACTCAACAATATAACTAGAGGTGGCCACTAAGCTACACTCAGCCCTAAGTCCACCGGCTCCAACAGCGACCCTCAGCCAGCAAACTCAGGCTGAGAGAGCTGCCTGAGAACTGGGTCCAAAAACAGCCCTGGAACCCTGTGACTCCTTGGAACCCTGTGACTTCTTGGAGTGTCTTAATCACATCCCTGAACTTTACAGAGTCTTTACCCTGTTAGGTATGAAGAGGCCACTGTTAGGCCATGCTTCTCCTTTCTAAGCATCCATCACTTAGTAATTGTGTGGTTAATTAAGCCTGAAGGCCTACCTGTCTTGTTCACCACTCTATGCCCAGTGTTTGTAACACACAGTGGGCCCTCAGTAAGTGTTTGCTGTTGTTGTAGAAGGTGGAATGAGGTACTTTTCAGAAAACACGAGTAAGAAATTTCATATGAGCATGCATGCTCACGTAGGCTCCATTTCTTCGTTCCCATCACACGCCAGCTGGGCCCCTAACACCTCAATTTCTTCTGCTTAGAAAAACATTTGAAGGCGTTCCCCTTCCTCCCTAGGCTCCCCATTCTGACTTGTGCTGGATAAGCAACTTCAGATTGCTGAACAGCAATACACAACACAGCTGGGTAAAAATTCCTGTGTCCTGAAATTCCTGGAAAACTGTAATGCACAGCAAGCATTTGGAACACACCCCCACCCCCATCTCCAGCCCCAAGAGAGTCAAAAACAAGAGGAAAGCAGCAAGCAGGCAAGCAGAGCCGAATCTTGATTTCCTTAATAAACTATTTTACTTTCTTTCCAAGCACCCCAGCCCTGGGCAGGGATAGAGAAATCGCATGTGAATTAATTATTAGCACTTATATCATTGGCTGCTGAGCAAGGGGCTTCTGTTCCTCCTTTCTGGGGCATCTGGTTCTTTCAGCTCACAAGGACCAGAGTCAGAGGACTCTCTCCCTCAACACCAGGAGAAGGTGTGTGGCTTTGAGCTGAGCATCAGTGCTGGTACCCAACTCCAAGAAAAATGTAGCCAAAGCATTTCATGTTTAATATACACAGTCTCAAAGAAAAGCAAACTGCAAATCAGAATGCGAACTTGCTGATCTTGGGCAAGTCACCTCATTTCTCTGGGTTGGTTTCTTTCAGATTGTTGAGTCCTTAATTTCTGTCGGAGTCTGATACTCTAGGACAGGGTTGTCACACTCATTTTCACCGGGGGCCACATCAGCCTCATGGTTGCCTTCAAAGAGCCAAAATAATTTTAGGACTGTACAAATGTAACTACTCCTTAACTGTTAAGGAGTTGAAATTACATTCAGCCCTTCGAAGGCAACTGTGAGGCTGATGTGGCCCCCGGTGAAAATGACTTTGATACCCCTGCTCTAGGAGCTAGAAACCCCATAATATGGAGAACATCCAAAATCCCTGGGTTCACCATTGATACGTGAGACTTAAGTTTCTATTTCTCAAAGTTTTTTCAAATTTTTATTTGTAGAAATTTTCTCAATTACCTCACTAAATTGAAGGTAGAAGAAAGACCAACGTGAATAATCTGTGTAACTAAAATATGTAATTTTTATACACCATTTTATTGCATTTGAATGCAAACCCCAACTTCAACCAGGTTAAGAAGGTGTGTGTACTCTGTCATTGTTTGACCAGTGAAGAATTTTAAGGAACTTTCTTTGGTTCCTAGTTCCCTTCTACATCTCTGGTCATCTGCTTTAATCTAGCTCGTGGATTCCTTTTCCTCTACTGTACTAAATGTTAAGGTCCCTAAAAGTTTTGAGGGCAGCCTTCTTCACCTTTCCATTATACTCCTTGCCTGGATGACCTCATCCATGTGCAAACCTTCCTTCCCCCCCTAACACATGGCTCCTACCTGCCTCTGCCCACTCCCTGTAGGCGTCCTACAGGTTCTGAAGTCAGGATACAGACAAACCAAAATGTATTATTACCCTTCTTCACCTTCACCCCAGATCTGCTCCTCCCACTGACCTTCCTATCCTAGTTATAGCTACAACCAGAAGAGCATGTTATCAAAGCTCCACCTTCCCCTTCAATAATAATTGGTGATCAGTAATAATTTTTAATAACGGCTAATATCCACCGAACACTTATTATATGCCAAGCGTTGTTCTAAGCATTCCACGTGCACTAGCTCGAGTAAACCTCACAGCAATCCTAAATGGTAGGCACCATTATCCCCATTTCACAGACGGTGCTATTGAAACACACAGAAGCTAAGTCCTTTGCCCAAGTTTGCACCACCTGAGTGTGTCAGAGCCAGGCAGCCTGAGCCAAAAACACTCAAGTCACTGCCTTTCCAATTAAGTTTCTCTCCCTAACATCTCTGTAGTTGGCCAGTTCTTCCATAACTATCCCCCTCGCCCAGTATAGGCACTTCTCTCTCACCAGAACCATGCCATGGCCCCTTCTTGTCTCCCTAGTCACCAGCCAATCTACCGTGCAAACTGCCCCTAGAGCCCTCTTTCTAAACTCCGACTGCCACTACACAACTGAAAAACTTCTGACCACTTGCAACTGCAGAAATAAATAATATCCAAAATCTTTACATAGTATCTAAGATCCACCTGCCTAATTTCTTCTTTTATTATTCTCCATGGGCCTCAGTCCTTCAAACAGGCCACATAAACCACAGCAAACAACGCAGAACAGCATCCTGCTGGCTCATAGTGCTGCCCTGAGTGCCCCTGACTCCTGATCTACTGAATGCAGCTTCCCAGGCCCACCAAAGAGTTTCCACTGTGAGATGTACTCCAACCTGGCGCCCTCCCAAGCAGGGTGGGACGCTCCCTTTTGAGCTACTCTACACACTTTCTACCTAGTATATGAGCAGCTCCAATGTGTTTTACACCTGTTTGCCTGACTGGCTTCTCAACTAGACCATGAGCTCCTCAAGGGCGAGGACCACACTGGTACATAAGAGGCACTCACTCCATGAATATTAGAAGAATGAACTTATTCCAGTAAACAGATGGCCTATTCCAATAAATAGAGGATTATACATCACTGAATGCTTTGCTAATGCTTCCAGATACTGCAAAGACTTTGGTCCCTTACCCATTGCAAAGTCACCCCAGTAAATGTCATGACTTTGACGCTGAAAAAAGCTCTGAAATAGTAGTTCCAATACATCCATTCTAAGTGGAAAATATCAAAAGTTGAAAATGCATTTAATACAGATAACCTACCAAATATCATACCTGAGCCCAGGCTACCTTAAACCTGCCCAGAACACTTACATTAGCCTAGATTTGGGCAAAATCATCCAACATAGTGAACACTCTGGCAGGGGTGTCCAACCCTGGGCTGCATGAGGCCCAGGACAGCTATGAATGCAGCCCAACACGAAGTTGTAAATTTACTTAAACCCTTTTTTTGTGCTCATCAGTTTTCATTAGTTTTTGTATATTTAATGTGTGGCCCAAGACAACTCTTCTTTTTCCAGTGTGGCCCAGAGACACCAAAAGTTTAAACACCCCTGAGGGTATCGGTCATTTACCGTCGTGATTGCAGGCTGACTGGGGCCGCAGCTCACTGCCAGCGCCCAGCGTTACGAGAGAGAATCGTACCTCATATCACTAGCCCAGGAAAAGACCAAAACTCCAGATTCAAGAATGGTTTTTACTGAATGCTATCACTTTTGCACCATTGTAAAGTCCAAAACATCATCAATGCAGCCATTATAAGTTAGGGACCATCTGTATAAGTAATTCCAAACACTGAGGCCTTGGAAGGAGGGAGATGTGACTGCAGTATCTTCACATGGGGCCCTCCAAAATCTCCTGTCCAGGTTGACCACCACCACCACACATAGGGCTGAAGATAGAGTAGAGGAGCCAACACACACCATGGCATCAGGAGCACTCCAGGCATCAGCCTCCACCTGAAAGCTGCAAGCCCCAGGGGTGAGGGACCTCAACAGGAAGCCAAGAGTAACTGTAACGGATTAAAGAGAAAGAAATGTCCACTTAAGTGTCCTCCAAACCTTTCTGACCAAACTCTCCA
This sequence comes from Macrotus californicus, assembly GCA_007922815.1. Lineage (NCBI taxonomy): Eukaryota > Metazoa > Chordata > Mammalia > Chiroptera > Phyllostomidae > Macrotus > Macrotus californicus. The sequence continues at coordinate 111,787 of VMDR010001243.1, forward strand.
TTAGAAAAAATAATAATTTTACTATGTTCTTCCAATAGATGAATATTTATTTATGAATAATTTGCACATGAGTTAACCATACATTTTGTTGTTTCCTTACCAAAGTCCCCTGAAATGGTCTAACATGTGCCCCCTTTTCAAGGCCACTGATCTTCCCACCCCCTGACAGCTGAGGATGTACACGATCAAACATAGGGTGGATCTGGCTGCTGAGATCCCCAGAACCATGGAGCCCTGGATTTGGAGGCACACACACACACACAAGAACACACTCCTGACAGTTGTCACTTTAGCACCTGCTGTAGCCCTTCCTGTGACTGGGCTTGGTAAAGCTATGTATTTCATGGTCCAATGGCTCTACGCATCAAAAGTCCTCCTCTAAAGCTCCGATCCTTTCAAGTCTCCTGCCCTGTATCCACTCCCTCCTCTGTATGGCAGCTCTTCCGCTACCTGAGGACAATTATCCTGTCCTTAGGGAGCCTTGTCTTCTCCAGGGAATTCACAGGAGCTAATGTGGCCTCTCCATCTCCAGTGACAGCAACATGCCTGTCTCAAACAGCCATCCCACGTGCATTTACATGGTCCCAGGCTGGCTGCTGCCTGTAATTGTTACAGGAAACCACTGGTTTGTAAACAACAAAAACCGTCTTTCTTGTCTGTCTCAAGTAGACCAAACCAAGTGGACCATGTATATGCTTGACACAGATTCAACGAAAACTTTCCCCCAGTAAACACACCACGTTTCCCATTGGAAGAGAGAAAGCATTTCCAATGCTGGCCCATGCCACGCTGGTCCAACTCATATCTCACCTCGCTGATTAAGTCATTCAACAGCCATCACTGAGCTCTCATTCCTGGGGCCCTGCACCCATCCATCATTCATTAGTGAGCACATACACACATGCATGAACACAGACAGAAGTGTGTACATGCAAACTATGAATGCACACTCACACATGCACACAATGTGCTTTATTAAGACAACAAACATTTATTGAGCACCTGCTTTTTGTCTTATACCAGAGATGTGGCATTTACCACCCAAGCCTGTATGTCCAGTAATTAACAAAGGGCAACAGAGTTCCACCTTGATTTCCCATCTTGTAGTTCTCAAAGACAGCACCTCTTCACGTGTGTTTCTATACCAGGAATTAGGAAACCCAGCTGAGCTACTGCAACTTGTATTAAGAATGTGAAAGCCAAAGGGAGCCAAGAGACACATTAAAATGTAGCCACTGGTTATATATTCTACTAGGGGAAAAAATAGCCGCGATCTGCATTAACATGAGGCTGAAAACTCAACATCAGGAAAAGCAAACAGCAAAGTTTCTACAGCAACTAAAACTCAACTATCTTCTTCGCACGTGGCCATTACCACATGACTGTGAGACAGTCAGACCCAAGTGCCAGCACACGCTTGGAGTCCCCGGAGCCTGGCTGCACAACGGGACCTCAGAGTAGAAGCCAGTTACTCTGGGTACATTTCAATGCTTGGACTCAAAATGATGTCTGTGGGCTTTGCTCTTAGAAGTAAACTATTTTAAGCTACAATATTATAAGACGGGTCACCTCTCTTGGCTGCAGTGTCAGCAAGGTGACTCTCAATGGGGAGATGGCTGAGAGCCAAGACTAGCCTCATCCCCTTTGGGGTGTAGGAGGGAATTCCAGTCTATGTCAATGTGGGAATGACATCTTCTAACCTCACCTAATCCCCCACCCTAGGAGACTTCTGCCCAGCAGTGCCCACAACATGGGACACCCAGGGCAACCTGGCAGCATAGGAAGCATTCTCAGGTAGGGCACATGCTTCCAAGGCCAGTTTCTAGGAACAGCTACTCAATACTGCTCCATCTCAGGCCCTTATCTTTCATTTCAAGCATCCTGTTAGGCTTTTAAGCAAAATCTTGATATCTTTTGGGGTGTCTGACTCTGGCTGCCAGGATGGACTTGCCCAGCAAGTCCAATCCAATTCCATTTTCCTCTGTTCCATGGCATTTCCATTCTCATCTTATTGCTGAGCCATTAGAGACTTCCAGGGGGCTCCTTGGAAATTCAGAGATGCTGAAAGCTAGCTGTGCATGGAAGACGATGGGACATCTTAGGGGATGGAGTGAAGCACAGATAATAATGCCAGAGATGGGCTGACATGAATCTTTCAGAGTGCAAACTCCCCAGGAACAGAATGACTGGAGCATGAATCACCTGCTTACATCAGACTCTCTTCCCACACCAACGCCTCCCCCATTGTTTAAGATTAATCACAAGCAGTTAATTCTAAATAACTCAGTGGTGTGTGCACCGCTAGTGCCATATTAGAGAATTCCTTATGAATTTTACCTTGACACAGGGTTATTTCCTGCAAAGCACCATGCAGAAATGTTATGGCCCACCCCTCACCCACAAGGCCCACTGCAAAGGTCAGATTGCTTTTATTAGAATGAGGACCAGTGCGGAAGTGGCTGGGAAGCTGATTTTGGCCTGATGCAGAAAGAGCTGACTCCCTGATAGCAGTGATCAGAGACGCATTAGGCTGCCTTGAAAAGCACTGAGCCCCCATCCCTGCAGTTGACTGGAGGTGGTGGGGGGTGGGTGGAACAAATGTACAGCAGAAAAGAGGATGGGAAATGAGTGCTTCATCCCAATGACTCTTAAAATCCCCTCCAAACTTATTTCGTGATTCTCCACCATGTGCCCTGGTTTCCAATACACTACACAGGGCAAAGCCACAACCAGGAGGCCATATAAATGCCACACCATCTTCTACACAGGTTGTGGGATCCCTGTGCGCTTCATCCATACACCAGGAGAGGACTAAGAGGGACTCACAGAACATCGCCTCGGCCTGAACTCCAGCCCCGTCTTTCCTGACCCAGATCAACCAAATACACTGTAGAGTGACTCGTCTTTTAAGAATCCCATGGGTAAGAGTCTTAACACCCTTGGAGCCCACTCTTCCCCACTCCCAGGGCCATGCAAGAGACAGGACCCCTCCTGGAAGGGAAAGAAGCCTGAGAGATGAGGAGGAGGAATGGGACCGTAAGTATCTGATGACTTCCCAGCTTTGCCAGTCCTCTTCCATGGTTTGGATCACAGACAAGTGATTTCAGCCATCCCTCTTTGTGTGTGGGTTTTGTTTTCTTAATTCTCACTGGAGGATATGTTTATTGATTTCAGAGAGAGAGAAAGAGAGAAACATTGATTGGTTGCCTCCCATATGTGCCCCAACAGGGGACTGAACCTGCAACCTAGATATGTGTTGTGACAGGGAATTGAATCTGCCAACTTTTGGTGCCACAGCCTGACGCTCCAACCAAATGACCGACCCGGCCAGGGCACTTGTTTTTATCTGAAAGCAACTTTTTAAGTCAGTTAGCTGTGCTCTCACACTACAGTGTCTGTTCTCCAGGGGCTACAGGCAGCACACTGCGACCACCCCTGGGGGAGAGGTTATGGGGCTGCCTGGCAAGCACTGCCTGCCACAGTGGAGGCACCCGCCCTAGGCCACCAACCACCACTGGGATACCAGGCTCTGTCCGCTGAGGACTTCGCACAGGCAAACGGGACCGCTTCAGGAGAGCCAAATCGGCAGGCGATCAGATGCATAGTTTCGTGGAGAAACTTGAAGGCAAACCCTCCAGAGTCATTTTCACAGCTATAAAGAAACCGTGCTTAAATAAAAGCCTCAGTAAAACCAAGAGGATCCTAAATGCATTTCACAGCTTAAGCCAGGAGCTCCAAGTTGCCTGTAGCTCCTGCGACTGCCTTCCTTTCATCTTCACATCTTCAGGCCCTTGCATACCCTTCCAGAACACAGTGCCACCCCCCACCCCCACCCCCACTGCCCCCAACCCCCTACCCAGAATCAGCTGAAAGCATTCACAGTCTGGAGGACCACAAGCAAAGTCAGTTTTATCAGAGTGGCGCTGGGTGGTTTGGCTGGATGACTACGAGATCAATTTGTTTCTAAAAGCTGCTGGTACTGGTTCTTGGCTTAAAAAAAATTTTTTTAACTTTGGAAAATACATTATTTAGGAACATTGTGGACATCGTCGGAGGTTTGTGAGCAGATATAGAGAATGATACATTTAAAGGGAGCCCTGTATGGCTTTTAAATAGGTCATCCAAAGACATCAATTTCTGGAGAACAACAGCCGTAATGACAACCCACTGGCACTGTCAGTTCCCAAATAGATCACGGAGACAGGCCTGCAGAGCACGCTGCCTGACTCTCCTCTGTCAGCCACAGCCTGTCACCTGTAACACAGCCCCCCACTGAGCAGCGGCAAACCAAACACCCAGCTTCGCCTGGGGAAATCTCGGGAGGGCAACCAGGGTGTTCCCTCTGTTTAAACACCAGCTCCCTCCCCCAAATCCACTGCAAACACTTCCAGACACCTCCTCTCTTTACCAATGGATCTCCTAAATGTCTCCCCTCCTCCCACGCCTCCCCAAATCATATTCCTACATGCCCTCATCCCCTCCCCATGGCTGATCCTGCCCTGTTGGTTATGAAGTGAAGGAAAAGTCGTCTGTGATGAAGGGTCGCAGGTCATCAGGGAATCACACACACACCCAGAGCCACATTGCTGTCACCAGACAGCAACACATCTTCTTGACAGAGGCGGATGCACAGAGCGGGGGGCCGGGAACATATGATACTGAGGACTCCTTAAGAAAAGAATTATAAAGGCAAAATGAGGTGTGGGGCCTTGGAAGGGGCCCGCGTGAGTGAGGATATGTAACAACTTTAGTTGCATGGTAAATCCGCCTCTGTAATAATGCCCCCTCCCACACACACAACGGAAAAGAGAAGAATAAACAGAGAAAGGGAGTTTGGTTTTGTTCTCTGTGGAGAGAGTCAGAAGGCAGCAGGAGAGCCAGAAGGAGTCTGGCGGAGTCATCCAGGAGCTCCGTCTTTTACCGCCAACCCTGCGTGGGGTGCTGTGTGCGTCCTGGCGCCTGGGAAACCAAAGGTAAGTCTGCAGAGGTCACGCTGTCCAGTGATGCTCCAGCATCGTGTAGTTTGCTTCAACTGCCGCAGGACCCATGGGTCCAATCCCAGTCACTTGATTTCAAACCAGGGTCTCGAGGGTGAGAATTGAATGCTCCGAATCATTCATTTCATTCTCTCTCCTGTTCTCATATTCTCTCTTTCTCCTCCGACTGGGAAGAGCAAGTCCCCTGGGACTGGTCCAGCTGATAACCTCCTACACCAGGAGTTTGACATTTTGCTTATCATCGGCATCCAGAAAGGCGATGCTCCATTTCACCATGGAGACACAGGCCATTTGTGTTAATTGAGGAGGGAGCCGAGGAGCAGAACAAAAATGCCATGGTGGGGATCTGGGCCCTCAGGTCCCAGAGACACCTGCCCTCACACCCACAGCAGGCTCAAAGGCACCTCGGGTCTGGTCTGCTCACCTTTTCATTGGGATGGTAAGGCCTGCCTACCTGCCCCACCTGCCCAATTGGGTTGCTGTGGGAGCCAGAGCACCACGTTTGCAGGCAAAGAGCTCAGCACACAGGCCAACCGGCACAAACCTATGCTCAATGACCCCATACTCTTAGGCAGGGGCAAATGGCCATGAAATTGGATTCCATACCCTTCTGAACGCCCCCTCCTTCTACCTTTGCCGCCTCTCAAACTGGGGTGAAGGAAAACGGCAGAGGAGAGGGGAAGGCAGAGGAAAGCTTCAAACCTGTGAAACGAACTTGGTACACAGTTTCCTCTCTTGTGCGTCCAGAGACCAACAGCCCAGAGTCAGAACTGCTCTTTCCCCGAGTCTATGCTTATACCTTTATAGGTTTTGTCTCATTTCATGCTCTCAACAACTCCAGAAAGTATGATTTCTTGTTATCCCTGCTTCGCTGTGTGGCAGGGTAGCATAGGAGTTAGGTGTGGGCTCTGAAGCCATACTGCCTAGATACAAACCCCAGCTTTGCCTCATAGGAGCTGTGTGACCTTGGATAAGTCTCTTAACCTCTTGTTCCTCGGCTTCCTTATCTACAAAGTGTGAATAACAATAAAGTGTGTCAAGAGTGGTTGTCAGAGTTACAAGAGCTAATATAAGCAAAGCAGGTAAAACAGTGCAGGCATACAGTGAGTGCTCTATGATTGTTAGCTATTATTATTATTATTATTATTATTTTATTACTATTGATGAGGATACTGAAGCTTCCAAAACCTTCTCCAAACACATATGACTTGTAAGTGGACCAGCCCAGATTTAAATTCCAATCTTTTTCACTCCAGAAGCCATGCTCTTAACCACTACACTAAACTGTGTTCAAGTCCCAAATTTCTCTGCTTCTCAGTTTCCTCATCTGTAAAATGGGGCTAGTTAATGATATCAACAACAGAGGGGTATTGTGAGGGTTAGAAAACACAACTCATATAAAGTACCCAGGATGTCAGGCATATGATGGTATTTAATCATAGCAGTAGTAGTGATAACATCGTTACTACCTTTGTCCAAGGAAGTACCTGACCTTCAGAGCCCTGCCCCGAGCCTCTCTCACTCCAGATCCATGTCTGGGCCTCACTGCTCTGGACGCGCACTGCAGGGCCAGTGACTGCAGGGCAACAGGAGAAGTAGGGGTCGGGTATGTTAGTCCCATCCCCCAAGCACAGCCCACCCCCCACCTTTTCTGTCCTGTGAAGGGGAGAGGGGACCCAGCTGATGGGCAGCTGCCCCAGGAAGCCATCTTTCCAGGGCAGCCTGCAAAGGGAGATAGGGGACTTGAAGATAATTAGCCCCCAGCACCGGGCCTGTGGTGTCTCATTACCAAATGCAAATGCAAGTTCACATGCCACTCAAGGCCCCTGGCAAAATGTGTGCCGACCCTCAGCCGTGCAGAATCTGGGCTGAAGCATCACCCCAGGCCCACCCCCTCTGCAGCCTGCAGCTGGTGTGCAGGGTCTGCAAAGGAAGATGGCTGTTCTCACCCCACTGAAGGGGACAAGGAAGAAGGGTCTTATTTCTGTGAAGGAGGCAGAGATGCTATGGTGGGGGGGGGGGGGCGGTAAAAAATAAAACTGCTGTTCCCTCAACAGTTAAAAGAGGGATTATTGGAGCAAGTGGCAGGCAACTGCTCTGCCATTTAGCATACAGCACACCCAGGCACTTTCATTCAGTAATCAGGAGGAGAGGAGGGAAAAAGAGCAATCAGACCCCTATTCAGGCTCCGTTTAGCGACAGCCCCTGCTGGCTGGGCTGGTCCCACCTAGCCTGAATGCGGGTGGAGCGCCAAGTCTCAAAAGCAGCAGCCCTCCTTTGTGTGTGTTTCAAGGCTTTGCTTCTGTGCTCGGGGCTCCACCCTGGGGAGAAGGGTGCTGAAAGGAGTTAGCCTTTACCCTCTGACTACTCACAACTCCGTCCAGCCCCCACCCCCCAGACCTTTTAGGGCTGACACAGATTAGGAACAAAGCTCATTACAATTCTGGCAGGTTGTGCACTCAGAAGGGGGAGGGAAGATGATTGTGTTTCTACACAAGTGCCCAGAACAGGAGGATCCAGCTGTGGCAATCACTAGTACCCAACTCCAGCATCTGATGTCTTTGGCCCTTGGTAAATGCTCAGGTAAGCACCTCCTCTTGGAAAACCATTCCATCTTAGTGCTGGCTTTGAGAAGTGAGGGAAGAGTCACAAAATTCTCAATAAAAAGAAAGGTGATTAAAATTAACTTTCAGGGAGGCATACCAAGGCCACACAGCTGTGTTGAGCATCAATCAAAACAACTGGAGTAGGATGTCAGCTTCAGACAGTAGGAGAGATGGGGGTGGGAGACTGGTGGGCACTGCACAACAGTGTGTTTGTATTGTAATAAGGGTCTGGCCCCTGTCACCAATGCCCACCACTATACTCACTGCAGGATCCCAACACCTGAAAACTTAATAGTTGAGACTCAAGACAAGCAGCTCGTGGTTTGTGCAACTGTCCACTTCAGCGGGAATAGATGGTTGGCCCATATAATGGGATTTGGGAATAGAAGTCAACTAGTGAGGCCTTCTCCATCTCTCCCCGGCCCCACTCTACCTGCAACAGGCTGACACCATGCTAAATGAACTCTTCAGGGAAACTAGTACTGCAATTTATACACCTTGGATAGGAATCCATTCTTCATGACCATAAGATTGTTGAGAAATTCAATACATGCACATTCATAACTAAGAATGGATTAAAAATAAGCAATCAAGTTTAAACTCATTTCAAGGTAATGACAAACTCTCAATGATGCATGAGGGACCTGCTCTCTAAAGGGGGCTCAGGATACCTCCTTGTTGCCCAGTGAGCTTTCAGGCTGCCCATAACAAGGATTGCTAAACAAACACCAGGTGAATTTGCAGCGCCATGGCTGAATGAAATTCCACAGCAGATAGACAGACATATAGATGATAGATACAGATACAATTTCAGACTCATTGTGAATCATCTGGACTTCTGTCCTCCGAAAACATGACCGAAAAGGCAAGACTAAATGGCAACATGAACAAATCTGAAGTTAAGCACCAAAACATTTTATTCATAAACATAACACCTAGAAGTAAAAATCTGGGCGGCTTCTCCCTGCCTGGTGCCAAAATGTTCAATGTGACCATTAATTGCACTGGGAGTCTTGGAATGAAGAATGAAGTCTTCCCATGCAGGCTGTGTGGGGCTGAGTCTGCAGTCAGAGCTAAGAGCCTTTCACCACACGAAAGAGAAGACATTGTGTCCTGGACCTCTTAGCCCTAGGCCCAGCTCTCCCACAGCAGCTATCTCTGGCGTCCTCTGGGTCTTATCCAGAGAAGACACCCAACAGGAGATGAAAATAGCCCAAAGCCCATAGGAGAGATGGGCCCCTCTATGCATTCTTCCTGAGGTGCAACATGGAGACATTTGGGAGCCATTGAGGCATAGAAAGCCAGACAGGCCAAGCAAACATCAATGCCGCCAGCATGCTAGGAACTAATGGACCACAGAGAGCGCCTCCAGCAGGCCCTGGCCACATCCATCTGAAGCTGCAAGAGCCCGCTCAGCTCTTCCTGCTCTTGAACTGCTGAAGCATGAAGTACAAAACGAATCTTCCACACCAAATGCAGGCCCTCACACAACCAAATGGTAGGGCCCATCCTGCAAACTAGGACAATCAGACGTCTGGTGCACAGGGCTGACTGCAGGGAATAAGTCCCCTGGTCCCAGTTGTGACCTGTGCGATTTAAAGGCGGATGGGGGTAGGGGAGGGAATGGATGTCTCCTCACTACTGCTATCTTTAGGAAAACGGACAGGCATTCATTTGGCTATTTATCTTGTTTTCTGCAGATCTACTTGCCACTTAGCAGCTGCTTGTGATTTTTCCCCCCTTAATATGTTACAGGTGAGTTTTTCCTGTTTACTCTAAAAATTAACTATGTGTGGGGAGAACAGGTATTCTCTAAAAGCCTGTGATGCATTTTTGTGATTGATTAGACATGACGACAATTACCAGAATCAACAGGCTCCAAGTTATCAACAGTAAATTCTGGTATTTCCCCAATAGCTGTCCTTGCTTCAGCCTTTGCACTGCTCTGTTCCAAGCCAACCAAGTGTTCCTCTTACTACACCGTTTATTTTTTCTGTTTACATAGAGGAGAATCAATGAGCTAAACTGTGTGTTTGCCTTCTACAGATAGAAGTATCAATCGATAGCCACGAGAAGATCTAAACCCTGTAAAAGAAGTATTATTAAAATATACACATTGCATTTACCTATTTAAAATGTATCTTAAATCTGCTTCAGAGAAATTCTGTTGCAGACCACATACATACAAAAGAGAGAGAGAGAGAGAGAGAGAAGACAAATTGTATACACATACGGTATAGAGAATCTTCCTGCAGAAAAGTGCTGATCCAGACCTGCCCAGAGGAAATGAGTTCTTTTTAAACACAAAAAATGCAATCAGGGATAATCAGCAAGTTAACAACACACTTGCAGACACCCTGGTCCCTAGAAAGGAAGAACGCCAGCTTTCAATACCCATTCTGAGAACTGAACAGATCCTTTGGGCGAATGAAAAACAAGTGATCATGTCAGCGTCTTCAGGCAGAACTTTCTCCAAAGCCAAGAAGCTTTGGAACAGCAGTCAGCTCCAGAAGGCACCTGCTTGTGAGAAGCGCTTCGATAACAACATTCCCAAAGTGGCTTTGTGGGTTGGGGTTGGTTTGGCCCCACCTCCCCATCCCTTTTTCCAATGGGTTCAATGGCAGAAAAAACAGAAGCCAGAAAGGGATGACAGGCAGGTCTTGCATCTGCCTGCCCTGTAGCCCATCCAAAGGAAGGAAGATATGATGCCCAACCCAATAGAGGAAAGAAGCAGCAGAGACCCAGGGACGCTCCTGTGATCGCCCACACATGACCTACACGAGGCCTCCAGCAAGACCCGGAAGGTGTCCTAGTCTCCAGCACATATCACCTGTGAAATGAACTCAGTTTTGATTAAAAAAAAATTTTAAACAGCTACTAGTAACTAAGGTTCTTACCAACTACAACCAGCTTGAGGGGTTCAGCTCTTCCGGGAAAGTTTGAGGAACACCTGCAGACATTATTTCTCATTACAAATTTGAAGGCAGTGGGGCCTCACCCAGAAGAGGAGGTCCTGGGAGTCAGGGCTAAGACATTTACTTGACCCCACCTACGTGACCTCCTTTGACCTGTTGGTTCTCAATCTTGGCTGCACAATAGAATCACCTGGGGAGCCTCAATCATATACAGAGGCTTGGATCCTACCTCCCCTAGCTTCTGAATAAATTGGTCCATGCTATGGCCTGAGAGTTTTTTAACTTGTCCAGGTGATTCTAATGTGCAGCCAAGGTTGAGAATCACTATCCTGCTCTATACCATCCCACCACTGCCACGAAAACACCAGCACGAGATGGCAACACAGATGTGTCTAGAAGAATCCAGGGCTTCACTCAAAAAGGATAAGAGAAAATGTACCTACTTTGCTTCTTCCTCATTCCACCTCCCTACATATACCCACATGACCAGTTCTCACATACCTGGTCTCTTCAATGGTCCTTCCTACTGAAATCTAGGCATTGAGTGAGTCCAGCAGTCTGGAATCCAGGAATCTGGATTTTACGTAAAGTCTGGGCCACTTCTCAGATCTAATCCCAAACAGTCCGCATTTGGTGAATAAAGTGAGGGCAGCCTATGCCCTTGGTACAAACCCCTTCCTCCCTCTACCTGGGAAGTTGTTGTTCAACTTAGCACCTTCTCCAAGGCTATGCTGAGTATTGCTGGCTCCTTCAGAGGCTTGGCTGGACAAGGGTTCTGTCATCTTCTGTGTTTTCCTGTACCATTCTCATCCATGGAGAGGAGAGGACATGAAAGAAGAACTTCATATGAAAAATCCCAGTGCTAGAACGAGGAAGCGAGAGGGTCCATCCCCAGATGCCTCCTCCACCCTCTATAGGCATCCCAGCAGGTGTGGGAACAACTGAGGGGCTGGGTTGACAGTGGGGTCAAGCATGGACCTGCACTCCATCCATCCTACTTCTTCTTTGCACAGCCATTCCTTCTGCTGGGGATTATAAGGAGGAAGTAATGGGGAGTTTCCCATCCCTCCCCAGGGGTCCAGTTCTCAAGGGATCTGGAGGGACAGAGATAACCACTTCGCCCATTTCTATCTGGTTTCTTGCCTTGTGTTGATCCTGCTAAGCTGTGCTGTGATGGAAGGAGTGAGCTGGGCTGGACACAGATACTGCAGTCACTCCACCCAGCCCTTTGAATAAGAAGCTCATGATTGAGTAGCCAGGATTCTCTTTCTGCTGAGATCTGATGGATTTTCCATTGAGAGCAAGCAGAGGATTTTTTACTAGCTCCTTGGGAAAATGACCCCATTATCTAACATGCAGCTAGAGGTGCACTTTAAAGATAGAGCTGGTTTCTATCAGGGCTCTTTGGTCTTCACCCAACCCACTAGGTGGGTTCTAAGAACAGAGGAATAGGGAAGAGGATCTTACCTTCCGAGCAGAGCTTGCCACCATAGCCGGTGGTAGAACAGTCACAGGTGGGATGGCCATCCAGGAGAAAGCAGATCCCACCATTTTCACAGGGACGGTCACCACATGGTCCCTCAGCATCCAACTGGACGCCCTGGCTCCCCAGAAGCCGAGGCTCTGAGTTGCCGTACTTGAGATCCAGGATTAATCCCTTGAATCCGGGCATGGCCTGTACTCCCTCTAGGGTCAGGGCAGAAGGTCGTATGTCTGCGGGGACTCCGCCCAGGAACAAGTCACTGACCACATCCATGTAGGGCCGCTGAGGCTGCAGCTCCCCAGACTGGCCCTCGCCATCCAGCACCAGCAGCGTACGCAGGTGGTCGCGGCTCACCATGAGGAAGTGCCAGCTGCTGTCGTTCACCTGTTTGTTGGACAGAACGGCGGTCTCGGCACAGTCCATGCTGAGGCGCAGCTGCACGCGGCCATCCACCAGGGAGAGGCAGAGGAAGTCGCAGACACCACCATCGTCCAGGTAGAGGAGCAGCCCTGTGGAGACGTTGGTCTTGAACTGGAAGCTCAGGTCACTGCGTGTGCTGGCATCCCAGCGGAGGTAGCGGGCCCACTGGTTGGGGAGGCCCATGAATTCGAGGCCCAGGCAGAGTCCCAGCAGGGACCCCAGCAGCACGCTCACCTTCAGGGTGAAGAACACCGAGTGCACGGTGAAACTCATCGTGGCTGCCAGGACCGAGTCCCAAGGATCAGACAGCTGGGGACAGCCCTTGGGAAATGACCCCTCTTTGCAGAGAAGGGAGAGGGGCAGAGGAGACGGGTTGGGGTACAGAGAGCACACAAGAGGAAGAAGTCGCAAGCACAACTATCAAGAGGGTGAGGAAGGAGGAAAGTGAAGAGGACAGCCCCAGATGGGCACGCAAGCAAGAAATCCACAAAAGAGGCAGAGGAAAAAGATGGCAGCAGAAGAAGAGAAAAATCAGGTGGGTCAGTGAGGGCCTGCCGTGAGGAGCCAAGTGACTTTCTCCAAGAAAAGATCTCAGCTATCCATGTGGATCCGGAGGCCTTGCTTCAAGGAGGAGAAGGTGCCCAGTGGATGAAAGCCTTCAGCAAGGCACCCCTCCCGTCGGACCCCGAAACACCCCAGCCAGAGAGGCCAGAGAGAGGGCTGGGGCCCGGGGTGCCGTGGTGGAGGGGGGTGAGCAGTGAGGTGAGCCAGGTGACAGTTAGAGACGGGCCGAGGACCAGTCCTGAAGTTCTACCCCCCTAGCAGCAGGGTGCTGCAGGGAGAAGGGCGGCTGGAAGCGGGATGCTCACGCCTAGCAGGGCCCAGGGCAGAGCAGAAGCAGACTCAGGCTTCATGGTGTGGGCCAGAGGCAGTCCTGCCCATAACCTGCTTCCCAGGATTCCAGAAAAAGACCTGCGGAAAGACTGGGGATGGGGGGAAGGAGAGGAGAAGAAGATTAAGGCATGTGTCAGGAAAACACTGCATCCCATTTCACAAATACTGACGGAGTGCGGACTGTGAGCCAGGCTATTCTAGAGATTCCCACAGCACTTAGTGCTTCCAACAGGATGGAGGCCCAGGGTTCTTCCAGAGCCATTGCAGGACCCAGAGCTCAACTCCTGATAATGTACTTAGTTTTCACATAAGCAAGGATGGCAAAACCCACCCCCCAGAGCCATATCAGCACATCTTTACCACATTCATATCACAGGATCATATAGCCAAAGTTATTTTTAAGATAACTGCTAACATTTTATACACTCAAATACATATAATTTTAACTTATTTACCTATTAAAAGACATGAAAATGACTAAGATATTTTTAGATTTTTTAAAATTTGATTATGCTTGCGTGTAGGTGGCCTAAGACAGATTCCCACGTTTAATTTTTGAAAGAAATATTTGTAAAAATCAGTGAAAATAAATTAGGTGAATAATGAGCAAAGAATCCTCATCTCTTACTAAATTTAAGGGAAAGGTCAAAATATGTGCTTTAGGGCTGAGTTTGAATACTTGTTCTTGTACATGGAAATTTAAGCACATTTTTTTAAACTATTTAAGCTTCTATTTCCTCACATACAAAGTAGAGAAAATAATATCCTCTTTCCAAGGAAGATCCTAGCATTAGCCTATATACATAGTAGGTGCTCAGTGAACACTAGGTCCCTTCGATTCTTATTTCCAGGGAGGAGGGGATGAGACAAATAGTCATTGGTGTATGATATATGTGTGAGTGTGTGTATGTCTGTGGAGGGGGAATAGTATATTAAAACACAAATGACAACAAATGAAGAGCTAAGGAATGCTACAGACGTAGGGCATATTGCATGCATCTTATCCTGGACGGAAAAGCACCAGCATCCAGTCCAGTGTGTGGTCTGGTTTCTGAAGGCAGACTCTGGCCCGCCTAGCCACGTGGAGAGTCCTCTGTTCACGTGAGAGCATTGAGTGTAATTGGCAAGAGCTGCGCAAATTGCTGCTTATTAATTGGCATATTTGATCACTCACCCTGGTCTCTGTCAGGCCATTACTGTTCACTATTTTTATGATGACCACATTAGCAAAGCTAGTCATTACCTCGGCTTTGAAGAGGAAGATGCCGTTCCTTAACCAGGAACAAACACCTATTTCCACTGAATTAAAAAACCCAATCAACAACAGACTAATTGAACCCATCGTACAGAAAGCCTTTGTTCTGTAAAAGGTCTTGTCCACGCACTGTATCCCCAAATGTGGTGTGGGCACCCCCAGTGGTACAACAGATGCTTAACTTGAACATAGATGCAGTGATGTGGAAGTGCCACTCATGTGGGCTGGTGAGAACCAACTGTTAAAATTTCAGAAATGCTTGAACCGGCTGATATCACTTTGGTAGCATGAAACCAACTCCTGGCTAGGAGTATTCACACCATGGAAATAGGCAAACACCACAGATCAGAGTCTTTGGGAAGCCTGGAAAGAGGGTGAGGGGATTAGTCATGTAAGGATCAGAGAAGAGTGTTCCAGAAGTAATAGTCCCGGCAAAGGTCTTAAGACCAGAGCAAGCTGGCATGTTGGAGGCCAGTGCTGTTGGAGTGGAGCGAGTGAAAGGCCAGAGGTGAATGTCAGGAGGCTAGATGGTGGCATAAGACCCCGTCTCTAAGAATGTGCTCATTGTGTGTTGGCAGGTACGCAACCAGGGCAAAAGGCAACATCCCAGGGGAGAGAAATCCTTGTCCTGAAAAGAGGGCTCCTTCTTGTCTCCAATAACTGCTACATCTACATAGTTCCTTAGATAAAATGATTGAAAAGGGCCCACTTTTGGAAAATGTGCTCAGAGGACAGGTCCTCCCCTTTCTCCTCTTCCAAGTTATGCATTTGATTTAGACCAGGGGGAAGCAAGGCAGGTGAGCAGAAAGAACATGCCTCTTGCAAGGGGTACCCCAAGCCTGGAATTACTGATAAGCCGAGAATATAAAAATCACACGGTATAAAATGGAGCCCATGGTGTGTGGGAAAGTGTCTTCACAGTGACCTTATCCTGGCTAGTCCACTTTCCTCTCCATTCCCCATCCTGCCCGTTTAGACCAGAGTCCCCTGCCTGACAGGCAAAGCCCAGGCTCAGATGGCTAAAGCCAGTGGAACCCTCAGGGGGGAGGCAAGGACATTCAGACAGGGAGCCCAGTATTATGGATGAGCAGGGACATGGGAGACACTCTAAGTGAACAATCCCAGAAACTTTCTGAGACTGCTCTATACTATCAACTCATCTCTGGGCCTCTGAAAGTCACTTATTTATCTGCATAAAGTAAATGACTTGCTCAATTCAACCTGTCTATTGAGCTCTGATTCCTTGCAGCCACTGCTGTATCAAAGCAGAATAAGAAAGCATTCTCACCCTTGAGGGCATCAAAAAAGAGTGAGGGCAAGGGTACTTTAGAGACACAAAGCACAGTAATGAAGAGCCCCGGCTTGGGAAGCTCAAATGGGGAGATCCCGGGCAGGGTCTGCTTCGCCACGGTGCTTGCCACAGGACCCTGCCATGGAGTGGGAGCTCAGGAAACACATGCCCAAAGAGTGAAGCATAAAAACAGAAGCTGAAGTGCATCTCTGGGGATCATTTGACTTCTGTTCTATGCGGTGGCCTCACCCTGCTTTACTCAGTGGTAGCAATCCTGAGCCCCCAAACTTCTCCGGATGCCAACCTTAGGTGACCCCAAAAGGCAAGGTAGCACAAGCCTAGCAATCTGTTAAGAATTAAGCTGCCCAGAACACTCCCCTGTATGGAGAATCATGGGAATTTACCCAGTCTGCTCTGGGGCAGCCATGCTATGCTGAGCACCTACCCTGCTGAGGCCTGCTGACCCTCTCTTGTCAGATTCACAGTCCTTTCCTTCAGCTCAGCCCAACATTGGAGGTACCAATGTTCCCTGTCTGCATTGTGGGCCAGGCAGAGTCTGATTTTAAGACTAGTGACGTCAGAATTAGGTTTATCTGGACTTGATAGTCTAGGGCCTACCCACATTATCTCCTAAAGCCCTTCCATTTATTTCTTGGATTTTGAACATTCCAGTGGCCTCTGGGAAACTGCCTAAGACGCCAAAAGCTGAAGATCACCTTACATTAAATATCACAGGCTCAAACCAACGGACCCGAGCACTTATCCCTTAGCTTTCTCTGGTCCTCTAACGGGCTATCCTAAGGCTCAAGAAGTGGAAAAATGGGAACCAGGGAACCTTCCCCACCCGATCAGCCAACTGCCACCCTCTCCTGAGCCACAGATTGGCCCAGGCAGCTGCAGGTGTAAGTGTTTGCCCCAGAGCCTGCATAGAGTGTCCAAGCTGGAGCAGAAGCTCAAAAACAGTTATCTGTTGTGTAGAAATCTAGCAGGAGAGAAAAAGTGAGTGACATTATCTAATTGCCAGCTAATTTACATAATTATTGAACGGCATGCTTTTTATGTGGGGTTAACATCTTTGCAAATGTCTCACTATCCGGCTGCTTAGGAGACAGGGGAGGGCCAGACAGGACTCTGACATGTGGGCTATGTACCAGGGCATGGCCCCCTCACTCCAGTTCCTCTGTTCCCTTGAGACAGACCCTGGAGACAGTCAGGCCTGTGTCTAGAACCAGGGTAGGTGCTAAAGGCATGAAGCAACTCTCCTCATGCCTAGCCTTGCTGGTATGCTACCGTCCCCAGACTGGACTTGCCAGCTTTTCCTCTAGAACTTCGCAGTAGCCCCCCTTTCACCACACCCTTCGCTCTACTTAGAAAGTGAAATGATTTTCACCAGAAACCGCAGTCCAGGTCATTCAGGTGGGGGTCATCCCAAACCCAAATCCTACGACCCAGTTTAGCCAATTCGCACATTCCAATCTGCTTCCATCATGATTAGTTCAGCAATGGGCCTGTCACCCAAACTGAGTCACATTACAGTTAACTCTGGAACTTTTGCTGGAATTATTGGGAGAAAGGCCCTCCCTGCTTAGCCTGTTGTCAAACTATTAAAATTCCAGAGTCGATGACCAATACCATTATTATTATGCAAGATGATCCTATCTAAGAATGAAGTCAAATAAGAAAGTAAAGCCAAGAGATAGATAGAGAGAGATGTTTTAGCACCTAGATGTAGCCAGGCCTGAAGCCCAGTGGATCCTGGGACTTCCATTACATGGACTTTTTTTTTTTTTTGCTTAAGCAAGTTTGAGTTGGATTGTGACCGAGAGTCCTGACTGATACTAGATCTTCAAACACATTGTCACTGACACATCAACCGAAGCTTTACTCTTATATGACCAGCCATACCTAACAGAACTTCCTGGCACCTAAAACATATGCCAGATGTCTCACCCACACCACACATGCTCTATGCGCCCAATGTTTATGTCCTAGGGCAAAGGCACAGGATGTGGGCATGCTCTTCCTCTAGGTGCTTGGGAGGGAGATGCAGGCTTGTTCTTGCACTACAGCCTCAAAGATTTATTCCATCAACTACACTATGGTTCTTCTGATACCATACCAACAGCACAGCCTCACATACTCAGTCTTCTCTACCTTCATGCACGAGCAAAGGTTCTACTGCAGGCAGTGAGGGAGGTAAAGGCACGAGTTCTCTGCAAGAGCTGAGAGCGGCGTGGAGCGATGATGAAAAGCATGGACTTTGGCATCAGGTGGAGCTGGATTTAAATCCAGACTCCTTCCTAGAGCAACAGCCTTGGACAGCTCTCTGAGTCTTTATTTATCCAAAAACATGGAAATGCTAATACTTATCTCATAGGGTAGTTTTCAGCTTTATTACATTTTAAAATGTACAGAGGTACTACTTTTGGGGAAACGCATGGCAGTAGCTACCAAAGCTGAATGTCTTTACCCCTTAACTCCACAATTCCCTTCCTAGTTATATTCCAACGGAAATACTTAACATATGTCCAACCGAAGACATGCACAAGAATGTTTATAACAATGCTATTTACAATAGCCAAAGCCTAGAAAATAATCCAATGTCCATCTACAGTAGAATGGATAAATAAATTATAGTCTATTCATGGAAAATGCTACATAACATTGAGAATGATTGGTCTTTATGTCCCAACAACACTGTGGATGAATCTCACATAAGAGTACATACTGAATGTGTTCCATTTATATAAGGAACAGAAAGAGGCAAAATTGTTCTATGCTGTTAAATGTCAGAATAATGGCTAACTTTGGGGGAGTTAAGGATGCAGGGGTGTCCAACCTTTTGGCATCTCTGCACCATACTGGAAGAAGAAGAGTTGTCTTGGGCCACAGAGTAAATAAATACACAATCACTAATGGAAACTAATGACCAAAAAAAGATTTTAAGTAAATTTATGATTTTGTGTTGGGCCGAATCCATAGCCACCCTAGGCTGCATGTGGCCTGCGGGCTGCAGGTTGGACACCCCTAGTAGAGGATAAGGGGGTAAAGGAGTTCTGCTTCTTGATCTGGGTGACATTGCACATTGTGTACAGTTTGTGAAAACGCATTGGTTGAGCTTACACTTATGGTGCATGTACTGTTCTATGTATGTTACACTTCAAGTCAAAGCCGATCTCTTATCTAGGAAAATATCAGCTGGGAGCTCACTGTCCTCTCTTCCCAGTTCACTCCACACCCTAGTTCTCTCTGTCACAATTGTTTTCATGCTTAAGAACACCATCACTCCTTCTATCTTCTCTTCTTCCCCTGAAAGCTATCGAACTACTTCTGGTCTTGAAGGTCCCTCAGCCACCAAGCTGACCCTCAGTTCGCTGTCCCTACCCCTTCAGGAAAGGGAAGGGAAACAGCCTCCAAGGACCTCAATTCAGTCTGTCAAACGAGCATACAGAGAAGGGGTATACTTTTGAAGTTTGTGTTGTGCTGAGAAGAGGACAGAGAGGGGGAGAGTAAAAAAGAGACTTTTTTTAACCTTGAACTATAACACTTTCTCTAAGAACTAAGTCTTCCATAAGAACTAAGAAGTATCCCTGTCAGAACAACATAAATTCCTTTCCATCAAGAATACTAATCTATTTTAGCAGGGACACACAGAAGTTATAATATATATGGACATCAGCCAACCTTTTGGAAAAGTTTCTCATGATATGAGGAATGTGTAGGCGACAGAACCAAGAAGTCTTGTCACTGGCTAAGCACATTCAAAGGAGGTAGTGAACCCTTTGGGAGGTGGTACCTGGTATAAAGTCAGGCCCTGCTCCATTCCTCATACTCACCAAGAGCTTGAATAAAAGGGACAGAGCTTGGACAGAACTGATCACATTTATAGACAAATTGACACTAGGAGTTAGTGAGCATATGGGATAATACTATGGGATCCCAAGAGGCCAGGATTGGCTTAAACTACAGCCTATGTCTAACAAGATCAAAGTTGGTGGATATAAGTGGAAAGCTATACGTCCTATTTTCCAAAATAAACAAGCAAGAATGGAAAATACAATTTGTAACTATAGTAAACAAGAATTGAAGAATCAGAGAGAGAAAGAGAGAGAAAGAGAGGGAAAGAGAATATGCAATTTTAGACTAAATTAATTAAAATATAACTTATCAGAAAAGGAAGATGATGTTTTGTGTCAATTTGGTCATTAGATTTTTATTCTGAGCCCCATTCTTTGAGAGAGGAGTAAGTAAGCAGGAGGAGAATAACCTGAAAGGAAGTATTCTTGTTAACTTTTTTTAAAACCATGGAGCATTCATGGTGTAGATACAAAGATTAAAAACAAAATCACTCATGGTGTAGAACAAAGATTAAAAACAAAATAGGTCAAGCCCTGCAAGGCACTTACATGCTCGTGAAGAAGAAAGACATGAGCCAAAATAAGGAAGTAGACCAAAAGGTGAGAGTCAGGTTGTGCTGAGTATGGGTCAGTCTGTAGGATCCGAATAGAACACTGGTGTTGAGATAAATGCCCCTTGTGTGGAGGTTAAAGGTGTGGGCGCTGGAGCTAGACTTCCCAGGTTCAAATCCCAGATCTACCACATACTGTGTGACCTTGAACAAGTCACTTATCCCCTCTATACCTCAGTTGCATCATCTATAACATGGAGATGCTATTAATGAGTTACCATATTGAGGCACTTAGTACAAGGTAAAGCCCTTAGAACAGTACTGATAACAGATAAGTACCAAGGAAACTAGAGCCACCACTGTTGCTACTGTTGACCTTGATGTCCTAGCAGCATGGCTGAAGTTGGTGTCTCACCTGGCCTGCTCAGGGAGAGTAACTTGGCTAGATGGACATCTTTTAAATGCCATCCCAAATACATAGACAATGTTGAGAGTCACACCTATGTCTCTTTATATGAGAAACCTTTGGAAGCATCAGCGTGTTTGGGCTTATTGAAGCAACTCAGCAGCAGCACAAGTAGTCTCTGCAGGGGTCTGAAAGAGAGATACCACAGGTTTTCTATGGCCCTCAAGGAGGGAATATTTCTAGTAAATGGGAGGTCTTAGAGGAGCATTTATGTCTCTTTCTTGCATGCAGACCACCTCCAGATGAAGTGGGCTTGCCCATCACTGTTAACACCCTTTGCAGTTGTATGTCCAGTACTAAATAGGTCTATGCATGGAACACGACAGAGTCCAGCAGAACGAGGGATGACTCTGCCCTGTGTGGTCAGGGAAGACTTCTCAGAGGAGGCAGGGCCTACATGCAAACTTGAAGGATAAATAGGGCATAGGGAACTAGGAAGGAGAAGTCTGGTGTAGGGAATAGACTACTGGGTTGGGAGTCAGAACTGGGCTCTCACAAGTGACCTTATGGGAAACTGTAGTCTACTAAAGTTTTAATTCTTCTCTTTTAAATTGGGGAGAACAATGAATACAATGTTGTGCATACCCGAGCAAGTAAAAGACTATACAATGTAAAGTAATAATCATGCCTTTTTACCATGAATGACAATCCTTTAAGGTAGATATCAAAAGCAATTCTCATGACATTAGTCTCTTCCCTGCCTACCACTTCTACTCCATCCCCAAGGGATCCCTGAGTTGTCTAGTGGGCAAAATCCAAAAACAACAAAGTCTTCCCTACATACCATAGGACTCAGGCTTTGCAAGCTACTGACCAGCTTTTCACCATGCCAGGTGTAGCCAGGAACCCAAGAAGCTGTGGTTATTCACCATTCAGCTTCCTCCCTTTCCCATCCCCTCTTCTCTGAGCCAGCAGGCAGCCCCAGCCCAGAGTTCCAAGCCACGGGTTGGGAAGCCATCTGGCTGCTGGGAGAGTTAATAATTTATAATGAAGATAATCACCCTTCAAGATCCTAGCCTCTTGGGACTATTAAAAAGGTTTCAATTGAGAGTCAGTGAGTTCTTTACATGAGGGGATGATGGGGATAAGGGGAGAGGGGGGTTGGGGGAAGAGAGAAAATCTGGAAGAGAAAGGGAGGGTAAAACCAACTAGCTGCTCAGCAGATATCCCACCCCCAAAGGAGGAAGGGGGAGAGGGAAATTATCCAGTTCACAGCGACAATCTTATCCAGCTTTCGCAGCACCAGCCCAGCAAGAGTTCAATTTACGGGTCTTTTCTCCTAGCCAACTCTCTCTACACAAAGAAAAAAAAATCAAACACATACAAGAGATGGGGAGAGAGGCGCAGACAAGAGAAAATAAGCCTGCCCAGCAATCATGTCTGGGACTGTGGGATGGCTCTTTCTGTTCTCTTTCCAGGGCACAGTAAGGCCCCCACTGTGCTAATTATTCCCATTACTTGACAAATTCCCCATTAACGAAGCAAGTGGTTCCAGAGCTGGTAGGGAAAGAGAAAAATGGAATGGCAGAAGTTCTGGACAGACTTGAGATTGTAGACCCAGACCAGACAGCCTCCAGCTTCACCACAGGGTAAATGCAGGGTCTGGCACAGCCCCATCTGTGGGGTGCACCTTGGAGGTATATGATGCAGAACATGGTTCCTGTAGTGTAATGTGATGGCTGAGGATATGGCACATGAAGGCAGGGATCAGGGACAGAGAAGACTGTCTTTAGGAAGGATTGCTTTGGTGATAAGGGCTGAGCCTGGGGTCCCAGGCAGGCTAAAGGCAGCCTTTCAGAAGGAGGTAGAGCTAATCAGTGCGTTCAGGACCAAGGCCAGTGGCAGTGATTTTGGAAAGCCACTACTAAGGCTATTTACACAGTTGTTCCAACACATAACTCTTAAAACAATAACAGCAGCAGCCATAGCAAGGATTCAATCACAACCTGTGCGAGGCACTACTCTAAGTATCTTACACTTGAAGACACTAAATCTTTGCAAAAACTCTAAGAAGTAGCAACCACTACAGATGAGTAAACTGAGGTCCCCTCGAGAGAAATAATTTCCTCAAAGTCACACAGTTAATAAGAGGCAGAACTAGGTCTGGCTTCATAGTCCATGCTATGCCCTACCACTCACCACCCCACAACCTGCTATCTCCCCTTCTGCACCCACAGGTTCCCCAGTTTTCCCTGACTCTGGCAGGATAGTCCAGGCTTGACCCAGCGACCCAAGGCCTCATAGGGGCAAACTTTGGCTATGTTCTGATCCATTTAACTACACAGTGTTTCTCCCTACCCTGGACTACATACCAGCATCCTAACAGATCTTCTTATTTCCACCCTTGCCCCTTATGGATATTTTCTACACAGAAAAGTTATTACTCCCTTATTCATAATTCTTCCATGATTTCTCTACACACTCAAAATGAAATCCAAAATCCACCCTGGGGTCCACAAGATCTGTGGCCTACATAGTCTGGCCCCTAGCTGTCTCTCCAATCTCATCTACCACTTTTCATCTCCTCGTTCACTGGGCCCCAGACATGCCACCCCCTAGGTGTTTTCAGAACTTGCCACATGCAGTCAACCTCAGAGCCTTTGTATTTGCTGTTCCCACTGCCTAGAATGTCTTTCCCCAAACTTTCTCATGATTTATACCCTCTCTCTCCAGGGTCCCCCCTATCTAAAATAGCTTTGGGGTACCAGTTAGCACTCTCCAGTCTTCTCTTCTTCTCTACTTTGTGGGGAAAATGTGTCTACATCTTCACAGCCTTATATGTTACCTAAGAACTGAGAATAGAAGATGCAGGTACTGCCACCAAACAATCAAAACTTAGCTCTGATGTTGGCTCAGAAAGTCAACACCTGGAAGAGAGAGGTGGCCAGAGGAAAGAGATGTAAATTAGAAAATTCCTTTGATCAGATGGCCATCCCTGTCAGTGGCTGAGGAGGGCTGGGCAGGGCACAATGACCCAGTCACCACACGTGTTGCAACACCTCTAGATCCCCACTGACCATTGCTCCCACTGCCAACCATGCAGAGTAAAGATTGTTATCAACCCTCATACTCTGTCCTGCAGAGAGGCATAAACACATGAGGCAGAAAGAGAAGAAAGGAAGCTGGTGGCAGGAAGAAGATAGCTAGGGGAAGCTCTTGGGACTCTCCCAGATCAAAGCAAGTATTAGCAGCTCGTGACTTTGAAGGAAGGTGGGTATGGTCCCTGGCACAGAATCAGTCAGAGAGAAATGTTTGCTGAGTGTGCTAAGGTGAGGAAGCAGATGGAAGTTCAAAAAATTCAAGGGAGAGACTTCGAGGTCAAATCATTGACTGACCAGTTCTTGAATTCCATTTCTGACAGTGTAACAGCCAAGCTGCCCTCCTGAAAGTAAAGACTAACAGAGATGAAGACAGAGAAGACTACCTGTTCAAACCCCTCATTCTATAGATGAGGGAGAAAGGAAGAACCCTGGGGACTGTCAAGCAAATGTCCAAGTTTGCACCACTGGGCAGTGGCAGAAGTAACCCCTATACTGGGTCCCTTTACCAGAAATCTTTCCATAAGAAAAATAGCTTTCCTTTCTTAGACCGCTGAGACCCTTATTTCCTCCAGAAAAGGGGTGATGCACCAAACCCCAAAATATGACAGTTAAAAGCAAAAGTGTTCTGAAGAAGTAAGAGGTGACATCACCCTTCTCTCCCCACCTTAACTTCTACAACAGTTCTCGAGGTTTTATCACCAAAAACTCTGGAGGCCCAAAGAACACAGCTTCAAACCCACTGCACCATTACCAACCATCATGTGAGGGACTATCCCTAAAATCTCCTTCTTTCTCCCCAAAGCCCACAAAGGAACTGTCATTTATACACACTTTTCTTTGATGGATTTGACTTTTCATTCATACTTGCTCAGGGCTGAGTCTTATAACCATTGCACCTCTCACAGGTCCTAGCATCAGTAAATACCCATGCTAGGCACATATTCCTTATATTTAGCACCCTCTGCAAGAAAGAGTGTTGCCCAATATTTGTATTAAGTTTCTCTCCAATAAAGTTCAAGGAGTGTCCCTGCCCCCAGGTTCTGGGATTTGGTGAAGAGAGGCCTGGATTCTGGTCTCAGCTCCTCCACTTACAGCTGTCACCTTTGGCAGTTACTGAACCCCTCTGATCCTCAGTGTTCCCATTTGTAAAATAGGAGAGGAAATGCTAGTACTTACAGCAAAGGCTTGTTGTGAGGGTTCAAGGAGGGGGAAGTACATGGAGAGCCCCTAACACTTACTAATGTTTGATGCAGGTTAGCTATTACCAGCATCATTGTTGCTGTTTCTGTTCTCGTGTTCACACCATGATTTTAGAGATCACTCCCATCATGTTGGGCAGTAGTTTGATAGTATCAATTCACACCCCCCGTCTCTATGCCCTTTGCAATCTAACTTGGCTGTACCCAGACGTGTGACTTGTGTTGCCCAAGTGGGATGTTAGCAAAAATGACACCAGTACAGGCTTGGAAGCTACTTTACATTTTCTTCTTGCTCACCCTGCTTCCATTGCCATGAGAACATGAACATGCCTGAGCTCGCCTCCTAAAGGGAGAGACATGTAGAACAGAACAGAGTCTTCCCATTTATCTTGGTCAAAGCTTAGCTCTAGGAGGTCCTTGAGCCCCAATCCTGGGGCAGCTAAGGGGAAAAAGTCCAAGTCCTTAGCTTCAAATTTACTATGATCACTTTACATAGAACCCCCAAGCCTATGAACCCCATGACATGGTCCAACCTCATCAGTTTCAGTATAACTACCTGTTCTAAAGGATGTTGCTGCAGAAAACTAGAAAGGCGAGACTGTGATGAAGAGCCCAGGGTACTGTGCACGGTGAGGAGAGAATGTGAAATAGGCAATTCTCATGGAAACTGTCATAAATAACATGCACAGAGCAAACAGGTACTAAGTCCATACAGCAATGATCTCATCAGCCTCATTAAAAATAGTAGGCATTAATGTGTGCAGAGTACTTCAGAGCTTACAAAATACTCTCTCATCTAACCTTCATAACAACAAGCAAGGTGTCAATTTTTTTCAACTCTTTTACATATGAAAAAACTGAAGCTCAGAGAGAGAACATGGCTTGTTCAGGGTCACAGAGCCAGCAAGGGATGGAAGTGAATCTTAAATTCAGGCAATTTGAACAGTAAGTCCCATGTTTCTATCATTATGTCACACTAATTAGCATTGTATGACGGTTTCTGGGGTCTGTTAGGTAAGGACAATAAATACAGGAATCTTTCCGCTGCCCATTAATTATAACAGGCATATGAAATGAAACCTATGGGCTCATCCTGCAGTGATTAAATGTATTTGGATGGCACACAATGGACCCACCTATGCCAGACTCTGCCCTATAACAAACAGTGAGTTATTACATAACAACAATCTTTTTCTACTAGGGCTGCTAATCCAGAATTTGCAATCATTCAAATGCAGTTTTCATTGTCCTCAAAGGATAGAAAGTTCCAATTACATCTTTCTCTATAAAGTTCTAGGTTTTACTTAACAGTAAAAATATTTTGAAATTTTTTTAATTAAAAATCAGTATCTTTTTCAAACTCAAATCTGAAAAAAATTAAGTATTATATCAACATGGCTTCAACTTCAGGGCTCAGTGAATAAATCTTAGAATGT